>WNYF01000194.1:0-30148 GCA_021396225.1 Sporothrix inflata
GGATGTCGAGCTGGAGGATAGACGCCGTGGCCCCGTTGCTCCACGCACATCGTACAGCGTCGGTAAGGAGACGGGCCGCGAGCTCCGTCGACCGGTAGCGCCGGTAATTTAAAAGTATAAATATATGAAAATTTAAATAAGATTAGAAAAAAAAGAGCAAACAAATTAAAAATATACCAATTAAAATAAAATAAAAACCCCAAATAAATAAATAAAAAACAAGGAAACGCAATTAAAAAATAACCATAAATTGTACTGTCAAAAAAAGAGATTCATTTTCAGAAAACCCAAAATGCTACAACGCTACCCCCAAGCACCCTTGAGAACGCCATGTACACCAAAAGAAGAAAAGAAAAAATAAATAAATCCACGCCAGACAGCCCCGACACTCGTACTCCGTCCGTCAACTCTCTCTTCGTTTGTTGTGATTCCCTGTTTGTTTTCCTTTTTCCAAATTCCAACAGACCCCTGCTTCCCGTCCCCTCCACCACGATGCAAATCCTTCGCTTCACATCCTCGACACCCTCGCTTTACCCCGGCCCGATCTTGGGCATATCGTTGTGTTCGCTGAGGCGTGACAGGTAGGTGTTGAGATCGGCCAGCCGTTCCTTGTGACTTTTGAACAGCTCGGGGCGAGCTGCACGGGCCTCTTCGGGCGATGCATGCATCAAATCACGGATCTGGAGGGTTAGCAAGAGGAAAGAGACGATCGTTGAAAACACTACACTGCTTACCTTCTTATCTTGCGCCTCGGCGAACTGGCGCTCGGCGGGCGTCATGCGCGCATACGGATCGTTTTTGAGGTCCTCATAGTCGTCGTAATCTTCATCCCCGCTGCCACCGTCCTCGCCTGCCTTGCCCTTCTTCTTGCTCTTCTTCTTTCTGTCGTGGTCCTCGCCAGCGGAGCCCGCGCCTGGCCCCGCCCGCTGCAGCTCGTCCTCGGCGTGCCGTGTGCGGCTGCTCTCCTTGTCCCGGCTGCTCCTCTTCTTCTTGTGCTTCTTGCTCTTGTGCTTCTCCACCTTGGCGCCCTTGAGCCGCAGCGCGCCGCCGCTGGCCGACGCGTAATCGTCGGACGGCATGACAGCGATGAGCAGCAGCAGAAGAGAAAAAGAAAAGGACCGTGTGGATGTGTGGGTGGACTCTTCACCCCGCAAAAGTAAAACGGCGCTTGCCTCGTCTTCTGCAGTGATCCGTTGTGTGTTTCTTTTTCCTTCGACGGGGAGCGCGGGAGCACTGTTCCCTCGTTCTTGGGGACGGGACGGCCTGGTGCGAAAGTTTGTTGTGGAACCGAGGGATGTACGCGCCGGTCGCTTTGTGTGTGAACAGGCGCGAGAAACGGAGGATGAGCACCCCGGATCTGCAGGAATGAGGAGAACGGATGTCTGGCGGAGTCTGGATGCGCTTGGGGCATGAGTTGAGGGAAGGGACGTTGGTCCTCGGTGGCGCCTTGCTCTTATCGATTTGCAGTTGCGATCGTGGATAAGGGACACGTGACTGCCTAAAACGCGAAATGGCAAGGGAAGGAAACGACCTGGACCGCGCGCGCTCCAATAGCAATAGAACCTTCCCCCACCGCCTTTGCGAGGGCCCCACACAGAGTAGGAACTGACTATTTCTTTGCATTCCTGCTGCCGAAAATTCTTTCTCGCTTTCTTCTCTTCTTTTTTTTTTTCTTCAGATCAAAAAGTATACCCAGAGGCGCCACGACCATCATCTCGAAATTCCAATCCCACGGTGATGCGTTGCTAGATTTGTATTCCTTCTATGAAGGGATCCCTCTGCAGATTGAAGTCCAGGATAGGAAGTTTGCCGTCTCGCCTTCGGGCTATGAGCGCGCAAATGTCGAAAATTTCGGATACATCCCAAAAGCAATGAACATCGCCAGTTTTCGTACTCGCAGTCAGCTTGCCACGACCGGCTCATCGTACCTCGTACACTGTACAGCTTTTCGGCTTCACCCTCGTCCGCGCACCGTACTTCGTACCCGTATTCACAGCCAATTTGCGATGCATTCCGTCGCCGTCCAACGTGCACCGCGGGATCCTCCAAAAACGGGCGCAAAAATGGGCACACGCCGAATTCCAGCGACAGCGCGCGACTGAACCGGACGCCAAAGAGGAGGAGATGGCCAGACGGCGTTCGTCTTCGCTGTGCCTGGCCTCGACGTGACCTGGCTCGTTTGCCTCGTCGACGCGGAATGCGGCGCCCCAGAAAAGCGAGGTTGTTTTCGCCTGTCTTTTTTCTCCCTTTTTTCGTCTGTTTTGCTGCTCTCTTTTGCCCCATTTGCTCCCCTCTTCCTCCGTTTGCTTTTTCTCTTATTTGCGAGCTGCATGCCAGTCGGCCGCGGCGGCGTGCTCTCCCTCGCGCCTGCGCGTGTTTTCCAATTCGCACCGTCTCTTCTCGTATGTTTCCTCTGTTCTTTTCGCCTTTTCGGCCAGGACAAGCTCGCTGCCACGTTCCTGGCCGCCCTGCGTGTCGCCGCCGCCCCTGCTTCGAGGCTCTCCCTTACCTTGATGGTGAGCGAGCAGAAAGCAGAGGATCGTGTGGCCAAGTAGCGTTTCCGAGGAAAAGACACAATTTCGTCTGCAGTGTTCACAAACGAAGCTGCGGTGATGTTTTGGCTCACTATGAACATCACCAAGTCCAGCTGACCACAACCACATCACGTCAACATCGTCACTCTTCAGCTGTCCTGTCAGTCGCTGACATGCAGTGTCTCACCGTTTCAGTCCAACGGCGGCCAGCGTCCTGTGCTGTTCAGTTGGCAGCGCGTCTTTGCTGGTTATTGTCCTTTTGTCTCGTTGTCTCGACCCAGCGAGTGTACTTTTCGTCCCCTTTGCCCCTTGTCCCTTATGTGGTCACCCTCTATACAGGTGTATTGGTGTATTGGTGTCTATTGTTCGCCCTTTTGAGCAAGGTCTCAGGAGCACAGGGCCAAACATCGTATTCTTTGCTTCTCTTGCTCCTGTTTTATTGCACAACTTGCTTTAATTCTTCTCGCACATTCACATTGCAATGGACCGGCTCTGCTATGCAGCGCCCGACGCCTCCACGGCCCCCGGCGGCCGCCCAAGAATGCTTCCATCGTTGCACATAATATTGGCCCCGATGCAGTCCGTGGAATCGATAATAGTATCTCCTGATGCTGCCAAGAATGCGCCCAAATTTCCCACCCATTCTTCACGCTGTTGACCAACCGCACAAACACACTCGTTCAGAGAGACACACTTGCACTGCTCACACACGGATTCTGCATCAAACGTGCCTCCCTGCCACGGCCGCTCCTCCCGCATGTTGGCTCATGTTGCTTATTTTCCGCCTTGCAACCTTGTTGATGCTTTTTGGGCTTGGCAAGCATCCCGCGATCCACCGCGCAACTGCTATATGAAGGCCCCTTCTCTCACCCGATGTTGTTCATGATTTCTTTCTTCTCGTCATCATCCAACCAAGCCTCGCCTTCCAGCCTCTTCAGCACTCTTTTCAGTCACTCCTTTTATTTGCAGCTCTTCAGCTCAAGCCACTCATTTAACCCAACTTTCATTCTTTCGCTTATCTTTCTTTTCGTTTTTAATACAAACACCCCCACCACCACCACATTCAAGATGTCGTCCCTCTCGTCCAGCTCCTCCTTCTTGGATTGCTCCAGCTACCCGGCCACCACCACCACCACGGCCACGGCCACGACCACGGCCACGACCACCTTCACGACCACCTACACCCACTGCTGCAAGGCGGCGGATGCCACCACCATCTGGGATGCCACCTACACCATTATTGAGGTCGTCTGCGGCGAAACGGGCAGCTGGGTCCAGCCCACGATCCCGCCCAACTTCGTCGAGACCGTTGTGGTGTGCCAGGAGACGCCCGTGACCATTACCTGCCCCGTCGAGACCGGCAAACAGACCGGCAGCGTCTCCATCTGCGGTAACGGTGTGACCGCCACGGCCGCGGCCAACGCCCACGCTTCGGCTGGTGCTAGCTCCGGCGGCAAGGGCGGTTCGTCGGCCTCGGCCAACGCCAACGCCAACGCGAACGCCGGCTCCGGCGGCAATGGTGGATCATCGGCTTCAGCCAACGCCGATGCCAACGCCAACGCCAGCTCGGGCGGCAACGGTGGCTCGTCGGCTTCGGCCAACGCCGAGGCCAACGCCAACGCCAGCTCGGGCGGCAACGGTGGCTCGTCGGCTTCGGCCAACGCCGAGGCCAACGCCAACGCCAACTCCGGCGGTTCGGGCGGCTCTTCCTCGTCTGCGTCGGCCAACGCTCACGCCGAGGCCAACGCCAATGCTGGCGGCAGCGGCAGCGGTGGCTCCTCGAGCAGTGCGTCGGCCAACGCCAATGCCAATGCCAATGCTGGCGGCAGCGGCGGTTCGTCCTCGAGCAGCGCGTCGGCCAATGCCAACGCGAACGCCAACGCCAACTCGGGCAGCGGCGGCTCGTCTTCTTCTTCGTCGGCTTCGGCCAACGCCAATGCCAATGCCAACGCCAACTCGGGCAGCGGTGGCTCGTCATCGTCTGCTTCGGCCAACGCCAACGCGAACGCCAACGCCAACGCCAACACTGGCGGCAAGGGTGGCTCTTCGAGCAGCTCGTCCGCGTCGGCCAACGCCAACGCCAACTCCAACGGCAAAGGCAGCTCTGGCACCACCGTCTGCATCAACGGCAAGTGCTCGAGCACCTGGAACAACGGCACCAGCACTGGCAGCGGCAGCAACTCGGGCTCGAACGCGCATGCTTCGGCCAGCGCTTCGGCTCACGGTGGCAGCTCGGTCGTGACGGCTGGCTCGGCCACGCTCAAGAACTCCCTGACCCTGGCGGGCGCTGCCCTCCTGCTGGCCGGCCCCTTCCTGCTGTAGATATCTTCTTGGGTATCTTGGCTGCTTTGACGTTCATGATGGGTTCACAAGGAGTTGCTGTTTTGGTTCTTTTGTTCTTTGAGGATTTTTGCTTTGTCTTTTTTACCTGTATTCTCTTTTTCTTTTGCCCACTTTACGGCCTCTTGTACTTTTCTTTTATGTGCATAGGTCTCTTCTTACTCGTCTATCATCTCGATGGACGCCCTTTTACTACCTTCAAGGGGAGGCGTTGTCTTGGGCTTACTGGATTGAACCGAACCCTCTGGGTCTCTTTTCTGTGCATTTCGATCGTTTTGGCAAAAAAAATTTGTTTCTTTCGTTCACCTGAATTCTCTATGCTTGCTTCAGATGTGACTTCTGTGATTTTATGCCTGCTTGACAGCGTAGCTATTTGAGCATTAATATACATTATTGACGAGACTGACCATTCCAGGGACGTCTTTGCTGGGGGAAGGAAAGAGCGACCACTGACTATGACGTCATTGTTAACATGACGATACAGGCACACTATGGATGCTGAAACCGAACTTGAGTTTGTTCAAGCTTGACGATAAGCAGCGCTGCTGCTTTCTTTGGTATCATGGTGATATTGAATTTTAATGTCTTCTGGTATTTTGCTTCGGGCTGATCGTTCCAGACGTCCCTGAGCGGACAACCAACACCTGGGCGGTAGGAACGGCAGAATCCGCTGTAGTCAGGTACAGTTGCCTAAAATAGAAGGCGGTGAGAGCGGGCTGCTGCAAAATATCTCAACATCCCACCATTCGGTCCGACCTGACAATGCGATGCGACAAGGTCTCTTAAAGGCGGTTTCTTTGTTGTCATTTACATTCCGTCGAGATCCTACGAGTACAGTAGAACGATCAGACTTGGTATCCTACAAAAACCACACTGCGCCACCCAAAATGGCCCCGATTCCCATCACCATCGTCACGGGCTTCCTCGGCTCTGGCAAGACGACGCTCATCCTCAACCTCATCCCCCAGCTGCGCGCCGCCAACCCGGACTACCGCCTCGCCTTGTTGAAAAATGAGTTTGGCGACCTCGCCGTCGACTCCCAGCTCGCCGCGTCTAGCGCTGTCGCCGGTGTTCGCGAGCTGCTCAATGGCTGCATCTGCTGCAACCTCGTCGGCCAGCTGGGCGACGCCCTTGAGGAGCTGACGACGGACAAGGGCGACGGCGCCGGCATCCCGTCGCGCATTGTCGTGGAGACGTCCGGGTCGGCCTTTCCTGCGACGCTGGCGCTCGAGGTCAACCGCCTGGCGCGTGCGACGGGCGGCCGCTTTGCGCTCGACGGCGTCGTCAGCGTCATTGACGTCGAGAACTGGGCCGGCTACGAGGACACGAGCTACACGGCCAAGCTGCAAGCACGCTACACGGACATGATCGTGTTCAACAAGTGGGAGGCATGCGACGAGCGACGCTTCGACGTCTGTCTGGACCGGCTGGGCGATCTGCACACAGACGACGTGGCGTGGGTCAAGAGCCGGCGCGGCTGGGTGGACGCGGGGCTGGTCTTTGGCGTGGATGGCGGGCTGCTGGCCAAGGCGCTGGACGACGGGACGTCAAAGCTGAACGGAAACGGACATGCGAACGGAAACGGACATGCCCACGGAAACGGGCATGCCCACGGCCACGACCATGCTCACGAGCACAAGGACGACCACCAGTCCGAGGTCGAGGTGTTGTCTGTGACGCTCAACGGAAACAGCAACAGCGCATCCGTGGACGTCGCCAAGCTGTCGAAGCTGTTGACCACGGCGTCCAAGGACGAGGTCTACCGCATCAAGGCCGTGCTCTCGGTCAACGCCGCATCCGCGTCCCAGCTCAAGAACTCGGACGACAGCATTGACGTGAACCCGTCGACAGAAGAGACGGCAGAAACGACAACGAAGACAGGTACTTCTCGGTACATTCTCAACTGGGCCTTTGGCCGTTGGACGATTACGCCCGTGGCGCCCGGTGTGGACGAGCACGCGTCGAGCGAGCATGTGCCCCTGCGCATGACTCTGATCCTGGCCCGCTACGAGAGCACCAAATGGACCAAGAGGCTGCAGACGGGCGATTTTGTGGCTCTGGCCGGTGATGCGGGCGCAACGACGGATGCGCTGACCGTCACAAAGATTGCATGAGAGAAGAAGTTAGAGGGAAAAGAGGTTAGATTTCACGATAGGCACAAATGATACACTAGACGGCGTTTAGGAGGGTAATATACAAGATACATGGTTTCATTATAAAGGAGGAATGATGATACATTGGGGATAATACATGGCGTTGCATTTCATAGACAAAAAGTCGGGGAATATAAAGAACATCTAAACAAAAAAAAAGACAACAAAAAATAGAGGGTTTGGTAGGGGACGATTATCGTTGTGACGCATGGCGCACCTGACGCATTTCGGCCGCCTTTGGGACGCGTGGCTGTCTCTTGAGCGAGTTGCTTTCCTCGCTGCTGCTCCGGTTGCTTCGGCTGCTGGGCGTCGGCTGGCTGCGCCGCGCCTTTTCGCCAGGCGTCTCCGAGTTGTTGTTGAAGTAGTAAGAACTTTCTGGCCAGCTGGTCGTGTAGTCATCGCCGCTGCTACCGTTGCTACCACCACTGCTGCTGCCGTCATTCTCGTAGACAACCGCCTGCCGGGCCTGGGTCTCGTAGTGGGCGTGGCGCACAGCCGACGTGACCTTGACGAGAGACGCGGCCGGGGTTGTGGGGTCAGCCGGCGACGGTTGCGGGCGCTTTTGGCTCACGGAGCCGATGGACACGATACCCATCTTCTTCTGTTCCTGGGATGGCATTCCGGACATGGACTTGAGCAAAAAGGCGAGAGCCGTCGAAGACGACTCGGACGCCGCACAATTAGCACGAGGGTCTTTCTCCCAGCGGACAAAAACGGGGGGACCTGTAATCTTGGGAGTCCTGCTTCTGCCCTCTCTACTTGCCTTGATCGTCTCAATCTCCCACTCGAGGAGCGGCTCGCCGTTCTGCTTCTCGGCGACCCGAAGGGCCTCGGCGATTGCCGTGTCCTGAGTGGCATACGCAGTAGGACGAGGGACGGCTTCGGGGCCGTTGAATAATCCTCCCTTCACTGGACTCGAATCGGCATCCCGCAACGGGGACCGGGGTGGCGGCGTAAGAGGGGAAACGTCTGCCGAGTTCGGCCGTGGACTCGGGGGCTGCTGTTGCTGGGGGTTCTGCTCCTGATGGGGACTTGAGAGGTGCGCTTGGCGCAGGGGTGAAGAGATTCGAGGCACCCAAAGCTCGGGGCGCCGTGCTTGGCTGTTCTTCCTCTGGTGCTGGGGCTGCTGCTGGGGCTGCGATTGATGAGGCAAAGGCTGATGTGGCGGCGACAAAGATCGTTGTGATGGCGGTGGCGGCGGCGGACGCGGCGGTGGGCTCTGCTTTCGCTCCTGCTGCCGCTGTTCTGGAACGCCATGGCTCTGCGGTGTCGGGTTGTAGTGCCGGCAGAGGTTGTTGCACTCCGGAGAGATACAACCACTCATTGGCACAGGCTGAAACCCGATCGAAACGTACTTTTGGATGTCAACCTCGCTGTCGCCGCGGCGGTCAGCACCCTCATCGTCCGCCCAGGGTCCAATACGCCCACGGCCACTGTCGCTGCTAGAAGGGCGTTGCAGTTCCTTTTGCAAAGGACCTAGTACCTCATCGTAGGTCTGGCCGTCCATGTGGAATTGACGGGGTGGTTGTGCTTGCGCGTTTTTGAAAGACTGCGCTAGGGCCGTAACGGGCAGGGGCAGGTCGATGCCACGGCCGGGCTGAGTGCGTGCAGCACGCTCGGCGAACGAAGCCAGCTCTTGGGCCGGCAAGGCTGGTCGGCGCGGGAGAAGTGGCCTTGAAGACAGGGGCGCCGGGGGACGGACCTGGCGGGGCGGCTGCTGGCGTGATGGCTGCTGGCGTGATGGCTGCTGGCGTGGTGGCTGCTGGCGTGGTGATGGCTGGACCGGTGACTGGGGAATTTGAGGGAGGGGACGACTGGTGTAAGATCTGGCCGCATCAACGTGGATGGGCACTGGCGGTGGCTTCAAAGATCCCCGGGGCTGCATCGACCGGTTGCTGTCGTTGCTTGACCCCCTTCGGACACTGCTGCTGCTGCCGCTGCTGCCACTGGTGCTGCTCCCCGCCGTCCTGGCATTACTGCGAACACTTGGCCGCGACGCTACACGTGGTGCCGACCATGTCGCCTGTGAAGGGGCAGGAGGTTGTGTGACTCTTGCCTGACGTTCACGCGCCGTGTTAGTCGTAGTAACCGGGGATTGTGTTGTGGTAGATACCCGGGGACGGGAAGATGAAGAAGAGGTTGAGGGTCTCGCTGGAGAAGAGGGCGTCACTTTGCGTGGCAAAGTGCGACTGCCCGTCAGGGGTGCTGGTGGCACTGCTGAATGTGAAGTTTGAGGTCTGGAGGAGGAAGAAGACGAAACAGAAGCACGTTTAGATTGAGATGGCCTTGCCGCTCGGTTAAGCATGGTGGTCTGTACTCTGTCGACCTGCGCCTGCGCAGGGACTCTGTCTTTCATCATCCTCGCCTTTTGCCTTTTTGGACTCACCTCTTGGTGGGAAGTCGCACTTGGGCTCGCGAGTATGTCGCTTGAAAGCAGTCCCTGGAACAGGAGGCGGCACTCGTCCTCGGACGGGGCGTCGGACGGTTGGATCGGGATCAGGGGACGGTCAGGGAGGTGGACGATGTGGAAGCTGTTCGCGGTCGCCGCTTGCTGTTGGTCGCGATGTGGCGAGTCACTACGTAGTCGATGCGCGAGTCCCTGAAAGATGTGCCCGATGCTGCTGTTGTGGCTGTGGTTGCGGCTGTGGCCGTGTTCGCTGGTCTTGGTGGTCTCACTCGGTCTCGCTGCAACAGGTGCACTTTGGTGTTTGAGTGGGTTTTTCATTTGCAAAGGTCAGAAAATGAAAACAAAAATAGGAAAGAAAGTCACTCTTAAAAGGGGGATGGGGGGATGGACGAGGCGAGGCACGGATCAAAGGTAAAATAGTCTTGGATTGTTTATTGGCATAGACGTGAACTACAAAATAAATTTGTTCACGATTGAACAAGACGAAAGCTTTCTTTTTCGACGGGAATTTTGACGACGGCAGCGTGCGGGTTTTTGTTCTTCTGGAAGCCGCGTATGACGACGTAGGTCGGTAGACAAAGGCTGCCCTCGAAATAGATTTGGTGTCGAGGCCCAACATCCTTTATCGCGTTGTGGTGGCTGCGGTCGGTGTTCTTTCAACAACAACATCAGCCCCTTTGTTGGTGCAAAACAAACAGCTCAAAGAACTAGAGAAAGGGCACCTGCAAAGCCAACCCGTTGCGGCTGTCGAGAAAAAAAGAAGGCGTTTCTGGTCGCATGCAGCAATTGGCAGATCTACAGGCTAACCGTGACTGTCATGTTGTTGCTTAGGATCATGAGAACCGGAGGCAGCCCTTGGCAGAGCAGCTCGACATCCGACAGATACTGTACACTGGCACTCTCGTCGCGGTGCGTGCCTTCGTCTGGGATTGGCAACGTCGTGAACAAAACTGCTGCACCGCCCGTAAGGTCACCGCTTTCGCCACTGTGCTGCCGCATCAACTCGTTCAAGATCAGGTGCTGTGCGCGACTCGGCAGGTCGTTGAAAGACAGTGCGAGGTCCTGAGTAGAATAGCTCGAGCCGCTGCCGCTACTGTCGTCGTTGTTATCGTCGCTGCCGCCGCTTTTCCCGCTGCCGCTGCTATTGACACGTCGCCGGGATTTGTAGTCGGCCAACAATCCCGCGATGCCGACGCGAACATCGCCGTCGCCATTTTGCTCTCCCAAATCGTCCTCGGTGAAGGACGCGCGCTGTACAACTGGCGTCGAGGAATGGCGCGAGAGGAGGGGCCGGTGTGGCCGCTGCTCTTGCTGTGCGGATGGGTCTCGTTCGGGCTCGGCAAATGAGACAGATGGTCGTGGCGTCGCTGCCTTGGAGCGCTTCTTCGTCATGGAGTCTGCCAAACTGACACGGCTCTGCCGAGAGTTCGTCCGCGAAAACGGCGGACGTTCTGGCCGATCCGACACGGAAGTCTCCGCAAACATAATCGTGCGTTCCGAGTCTTCGGGATTCGTAATTCGAGTCTCCGGCACAATGTTACTGGAAAAGCGCATGGACGAGGACGAAGCTAACGCTGGAGAGTTGAGGCAGCCCGGGTCAGCATTGATTCACTTTTCGGTACTGGGATACTGCTTGGACTTACATTGCGTGCTATGCACCGTTAGCAAGGAGGTGTCTTGTTGCTGTCGAGGTTTGTCTTCACTGGACTGGCCACTGATTGAGGACAATGCAGCAGTCGACATGGTGCCGTAGCTCCGCCCAGAAGCGGTGGTGAGCGACGGCATGAAAGCGGGCACAAACGATGACGGGCCTGCCGATGTCGACGCAGGTTGCTTTCCACGCTTTGACTCATCCGTCTTCTTTCGCCGCAAGGCTGGCCTCTGGACAATTGCGTCGCCGTGGCTTTTTCTGCGCGCAGGCGCAGGAAGCAGAGGACGGCGAATGGCATCCGCCTCGTCGTCCACGTCGTCAATGTCGCCCTCGCTCGCTGCGCTTTCAACGTCGTTGAAGTCCGTATCAAAATCGCCTTCATCGGATGTCGAGCTGCTGTCGCTGATGGCGCTGCTGTAGTCGTCACCATTGTCGTCGCGATTGTAGCGTGGGTGGGTAGGCCGCTGGCCGGCCAGGTTCTGTGTGCGGATGCCCATGCTCACGCCGAGGCGAGCCAGGGTAGACACTGTCTGGTGCTTTTGGAGCTCTTGGAGGTGAGCTATGCTCGGGCGTCGCTTGGGCACATCGTCTTTCCAGTTCGAGGCGGAAGGGCCCTCATCCGGCCCGCGATTTTGTCGCGGTGTGACTCTGCCGCGGATCTCCTGTAAGTTTAACCACCACAGCGAGTCTTTCAACACGTCATCCACGATTTTCTCAATGGATGGGTCGGTATCACCCTGGACAATGGCTTCGTAGGTGGTCAAATCACCGCTCGCCAGCCAAAACACGTGCACTTCAGCACTGATGCGAAGCTTTTCGAGCAGCGCCTCTACTCTTCCACGTTCTTCTTCGACTTCGTTTTCGTACTCGACAAACACCATGACGCGTAGGCTGTACACTCGCTTCCAGGCTGGCACGGTGTGAAGAATATAGCCAAGTTGGAGAATCAATGTGTCTGAAAAAGGCGGCGTTAGATTTGTCCTTTTTGTGTTTGTTGTACGGTAACTTACAAGTATCAAAGTTCGTCGTCAAGACGCTTTTGCCGTCTGCTTCGAGCTCGGCTGACATCTGAATGGGCCACAGGTCGATGTACTTCTTCGTGTTCGTTCCGTCTGTCCGGGGCGTCTCGAGGCTATGAAATCCTTTGGCGACGGCTACGTTGATGCGGTGTCGGAGAGCCAGATCTTCCAGAATGGTAAGATACTCTGTCGCCTTCATCATACCTTCGGTCTTGATTACATCCGTCGGCAGGATACCTTCAAGAATTCTCGATGTGGTGTCGCCCCGGCGCCGCCTAGGACGAACGATACTCGGACCATTAGCTGCAGACGACAGCCCTGACGAAGCTCCTGCGGTTCTTCCATTCCGAATGGATGCCGCAGCAGACAGTGGCAACTCGGGGACCCGTAAGAGAGGGTGTGCTGAACGGAGCTCGTCCATGTTGTAGAACCCGAGGACGGCAATGTTCGGCCGCATGCCGCCTAGGCCGCTTGCCAGGATGAGATTTCGCGCGCCCCAAGTGATCGACGGCGACATGGTCAGTTGGACAAAGGCCTTGATGCGCGAGTACTCGGTAATGTACTGCGACCACAAGGTCTGCTGAAGCTTGGCCTCTAGGACTCCAGTCGTGAAGTCATCTGTGACGATGACATGGCCCAGAATGTAAAGACCGCCCTTCTTCATCGAGTTGCAGAACTGAATCAGACGAGTCTGCCGACGCGGGTCGTTGGTCAAAAGGATAATCTGGGGCCGCCAGAATTTGATGTGCTCGGGTTTCAAACGAAGTAAATACTTGCGGACTTGATGGTAGATCAAGTTTTGCGAGACATCGCCCCAGCGTTTCGGCGGACAGAGGTAATGGATCAGCAAGAAGAGCATGACAAGCAAGATTACGGACGAGGTAGCATAGGTCTCGTCGATGAAAAACATAGCTGCGGCTGACATAACGCTGCCGAGAAAAGCCGTTTGCCAGCTGAAGAACTTGAAAGCTGGCCGGAAGTTGGGAGCCGACCCGATCTTGAGTAGGAAGCAAGCCAGATTCATGACAAAAAACGTCACCATGTAGCCCATGGAGATGAAGGTGGCAATCTGGTTGAGGTTGGCAAAGAGCGCCAGCTGGGCGATCGCGTATGTCACGAGGAGAGCGAGAAGTGGCTCGTCATGCTTTTCAGTGCCCCAGGCGAACAAGGATAGACCAGGTAGCAGCTTGTCTCTGCCCAGTGCCTGCATCAGCTTGGACGCACCGATGAGACCCATAAGGGCAGAGAAGAAGGTCACGGCACACTCGCCGGCAAGAATGATAGGCGCCCACAAGCTGGTCTCCTTGATGATGTTCGGTTGTGTTAAGAGAGACATGTGCGTGGTGCTGGAGGCTAGCGACATAATCACAATGAAATAGAGGATGAGCGTCGAGCCCATGGCCCAGAGCGTGCCGACCGGGATGGACTTGCTCGGATTCCGGAGATCGCCGGACATGGAGGCGCCGGCAAAGATGCCAGACGTAGCCGGGAATAGGATGCCAAATAGATCTCGGAACGTGCTGAGGCCGCGAAAGGCAAAGTCCTCACCAGAGTGTGGGAAGAGGTTGGACCGGAGCGTGGCCAGCCGCACGCCGGTGAATTCGACGCCACTCACAGGGTCTGCAAAGGGCTTGCGGACGAGGACCGAGAGAGGGATGCTCAGGGTCGAGATGGCGAGGACAACAAGAAGGCCATTGCTGGCCTTGGCAAAGAGGGCGCTGCCTGCAAGGCAGAGCAACGTGCAGACGACCAGAACAAAGGTCTGCGAGAAGTAGCCCCACCAGTAGCCGTGCGGCACGAGAGAGTCGAAGCTGAGGTCGATACAGTCGATGAGACCGACGACATTGAGGGCCGTGTTGAGCACCTGAGAAAGGTAGAAGAGCAGGCCAATGGAGCCGCCGAACTCGGGCCCCAGCGACCGGGAGATGAGATAGTACGTGCCGCCGCCCTTGACCTCGCCGTTGGAAGCGACGGCCGAGAGAGACAGCGTTGTCACAAAGTCGACGAGATATGACACGACGAAGAGGCCTGGATAGGGTGGTTAGTCACGAAGTTTCTTCAAATAAGGCGGGTGAGACCGGATATGTATTTACCGAGCATGCCTAGGAGTCCAATCTGTCCGAGGATGCTGCCGAACCGTAGGAACATGAGGATACTCAAGATGCTGAGGCAGACAGGCACATAGACGCCGGACACGACGCCCAGCTTGTGCTTCTTGGCACCATGGTCGCGGTCGAGGCGTTCCATGACGGGTTGGAGAGGTGGGCGGTGTAATTGCTCGCCGGGAGCTCACCGGATGCCAAGTGAATGTTCGATGAGCGCCATGCGCGATTGCCGACGCGACAGGGCTGTGGTGTGATTCTCGATGTACTTTTGAAGTCGGCCTCGTTTGTAGGAACCTCCTTGAGAAAACGGCCAAAAAACGACTGAGAAAGATCAAGATAAACAGCCAATCTCCAAGACTACCCTGCAAGTGTCGCGGCAGTTCATGAGAAGTCAAGATGCTGCCGTCGCTGCGGGGAGAAGGCAAGCAAGATCTTGGGGCTGCACAAATGGAGACCTAACTCAACAGGGATCGACAGTGCATGCAGTGGTCCCTTCGATTTCCAAGGTTTTTGCAGCGGTACACTGCACTGTACAAGTGTGACGGAATTCGAGCGGGCGCGAGAGTGAGTTCGGTTCGTGAGCTTGAGAAACGACTGAGAAGCGATAATGGTATAACCTCATGAATGAAGCTCGAAACGAGGTCATTTTGACCTGACGTCTCGCGACAGCCTGGCCATGGCTGCGTTGATTTGGTGAGGTGGAGCCGCTCGCCCTATGCCAGGGCGCTGGTTGAAGCGCGGCTTAGCGGGTTCACAGCGGAGTGTTGTTTACCAATGGAATGCAGACGTGCTGCCTTGCTTGCGGACCGTGAATGATGGACGGATCTCGGGATGAAATGAAGAAGAAGAGGCTTCTTCTTTGCAAAAGCAGTTCTTTCCATGTTGCTATCAACAATGCTCCGTCCTTCGTACCTGCCCCGTGCAGTATGGGTGACTGCAGGCACGCTCGTCGCAAAAGGGCAGGTGCGATGGTTTGGGAGCGCGCTTGTCGACAAGAATGGCAACTGCGTCATCGTGTCTCAGGGGCAGCAGACCGCGGTACCGCGGTAGCAATGCAGTCCTCGACGGAAGGAGCGAAGGTCGGAGTCGTTCAGCAACTTCCCCAACATCTTTCTGCAGCAAGCAATTCCCAATCCCCTCTTTGCCTCGTTTGGCGTACATAATGCAATTAAACCTCTGTGCATCGAGACATCGAACGAGAAAGTGAAGACACAGATAGGCAGTCAACACTGACCGTGGTCAGCAGGCTGTGTTTTAGCATCTGCCGCCTGTGTTAGGCTTCCCAGCGGGGGCGCTCCAGGGCCAGCCTCCCCAATCGCTGCAGTTACTAAGCATGGCAGCGACCCGCTAGGCTGTGTGGGGGCCACGGGCAGGCACAGGCAGGCACGGCCGACCAGGGCCTGAGTAGTCTATTTTCGTCGTGGTCGCACCTGCCGCCTGGCAGTCACCTGCTGATAGCTTGACAGGCAGGGCTTTGTTGCGGGCAGGTGCCACCCTTGCCAGTACGAGATAATACTTTGTACTACGAGCCCGCTATCACGAGCCCGCAAGCACTGTGTGGACTGGCCCAACCACCAGCGCTTTTTGGCCGGTCGCCTGGTTCTTTTGGTCTCTCCCGCGTCACATTGCAACAATCGACGAGCCTCCGACGTCTGCTGCCTCCCCTCTCCTCCAATTGATATTGCGCCTTCAAATAACGCACATTAACTCCTCTTGTCCCATTCGGCACACGGTTCCGATCCTTTTGTCAGTCACTGTCGTCTGCATTCACTT
Organism: Sporothrix inflata; assembly: GCA_021396225.1. Taxonomy (NCBI): domain Eukaryota; kingdom Fungi; phylum Ascomycota; class Sordariomycetes; order Ophiostomatales; family Ophiostomataceae; genus Sporothrix; species Sporothrix inflata. Next base: position 15,983 of record WNYF01000194.1, read on the forward strand.
TTGACCCGTCGCTTTTCGGCATTTTCTTCTTTTTTCCCTCTTTTCCTATTTTCTCTCGTTTTCTTTCTTTTCCACTTTCTTTTGTCGCTCTCCCGACGCACGACTTTGCTGACAGCTCAGCCGCCATATCAGCTGCCAGCTCTGCCATTGGCCGCCGACTGTCCTCCTGCAGAACAGCTCTGACTCTCGCGATAAGAACAGACGGCCCTCGACTGTGCCTCTCGACCCTCATCAACGCCTTTCTCTTTGGTCCGCACGCATCGATATGCAACAATAGCCTCAAAAGCCTCTATCTCGACCCGTCTCCCCTCTCTCCCAACCACCACCTATCTCGGCCATGAGCGACAAAGGGCGGAGCTCGCCGGCTCCGCAGCCTTCTCCCCGGGCGAATGCTGCCCTCCTCTCGTCCTCGCCGATTGGCTCCTTTCGCGCGCGGTCCTTTGGCACCTCCGTGCCACGAGCTGATACGACTGCCCGCCTCGCAAATCCCGTACAGAACCTGGGGTCGTCGCCTGCACCGGCAGCCGGCAGCGGCTCCCGTAGGGACTCGGGACGATGGTCGCCCTCGGGCAACATGACACCCCTCGCTGGCGGCAGTGCGTCGGGTGCGGCGCATCCTGCCGGCCCGGGCGTGTCTGCTCTGGCCATGGCGCTCTCCAACTCGATCGGCACGTCACCGCCACGTTTCGGTACGCCCCCCGTGCGATCTGCCTCGCCTGCTTCGGCGGCTGCTGTCTCGACTGCCGCGGCCCCGACCAACTTTAGCAGCACGCCGTCCGTTGGCGGCACCGGCCTGACACCCACAAATTTTGGCTCCTTCGACTCAAGACAGCAGCGGTATGCGAGCACGAGCGGCGCCTACGAAGACCCCGAGATCGTGCGGCGACACCTGGTCCAGCGGACCGACGCGGCCAGCATCTCCGAGAGCGCAGTCGACTCCAAGGGAAAGCAACCTGCGTTGAAGAACGGCGGTGCCGATGGCGCCGTGGGTGGTGGCGGCGATACGGACTCTGTGGGCGCGGTGGGTGCTTCGGGTATTGACGACGACGAGTTCTCCAGTTTACGGCTGCAGGGTGGCGACATCACAAGACCGATCTACAAGTGGACGGAAGAGGCGACAAACAAGGTGCACCGCAGCAAGAGTTTTACGATGCCGCGGCCCGAGCCTGAGAGTGAGGTGCTCGACATCAACACCATCAAAGTGCCGGGTGGCTTCCGCCGAAACTACCTCCGCCGCACGGCCGAGGACGGATACGGCACGTATGATGATGACGAGAACGGCGGCGCGCACCAAGCCCACCACCACCACCACCATCACCAGGGCCCGCAGCAGCAGCAGCAGACGCCCTTGTTCACGTTGAGCTTTCTCGAGTTCTTGTCCATCTACGGCCACTTTGCCGGTGAAGAGCTCGAGGAGGACGACGAGGTGCTCAACCCAGGCGAATATTTCTCGTCGGGCGACGACCTGTCGGGCCAAGGTGTCGATGAGGGCGAGTACTGCAGCAGTGAAGGCAGCAGCAGCTCCGATGAAGAGCGCGAGCCCATGGAGGATAGCGCCCTCCTAACGCCTTCACGCCGGAGGCGGCGACGCAAGACGCGTGGCGGCAGCGGCAAAGCGAGCCCCATGAGTGCCGCTGCGGTGCTGCTCAAGTCCTTTGTGGGTACGGGCGTGCTGTTCTTGCCGCGGGCGTACCTCAACGGTGGCATGCTGTTTAGTAACTTGGTGCTGCTGTTTGTGGCGTCGCTGAGCTACTACTGCTTCGTGTTGCTGGTGACCACGCGGCTCAAAGTCGCGGGCTCGTTTGGCGACATTGGTGGCATCCTGTACGGCAAATGGCTGCGGTTCATGATTCTGACGTCGATTGTCATCAGCCAGGTCGGCTTTGTGGCTGCGTACATTGTCTTTACCTCGGAGAACCTGCAGGCCGTGATCCTCGCCGTCAGCGACTGCAAGACGCTGATCCCGACCAAGTACCTGATCCTGATGCAGATGGTGATCTTTTTGCCGTTCTCGCTGCTGCGCGACATCAATAAGCTGGGCTTCACGGCGCTCGTGGCCGACGCCTTCATTGTCATTGGTCTCGCGTACCTCTTCTACTACGACGTCCTGACGCTGAACAAGTTTGGCCTGGCGGACATCATCATGTTCAACAAAGACAGCTGGACATTGTTCATTGGCACGGCGATCTTTACGTTTGAGGGCATCGGCCTTATCATCCCGATCCAGGAGTCGATGCGCCACCCGGAGAAGTTCCCCAAGGTCATGTTCGCGGTCATGATCATCATCTCGACGCTGTTCATCACCATGGGCGCCGTGTCGTACGCCGCGTACGGCTCCAAGACGGAGACGGTGGTGCTGCTGAATCTGCCGCAGGGCAGCCGCATGGTCAACAGCGTGCAGTTCCTGTACTCGCTAGCCATCCTGCTGTCGACGCCGCTGCAGATCTTCCCGGCCATCCGCATCACGGAGAACGGCCTGTTCACGCGCAGCGGCAAGTACAACCCGTACATCAAGTGGCAGAAGAACGCGTTCCGCTTCTTTGTCGTGGCGGCCTGCGCGGCCATTGCCTGGGGCGGCGCCGACAACCTGGACAAGTTTGTCGCCCTCGTCGGCAACTTTGCCTGCATCCCGCTGGTGTACATTTACCCTCCCTTGCTTCACTACAAGGCCGTCGCGCGCAGCCGACTCTGGAAGATCAGCGACATCGCCCTCTGCATTTTCGGCTTCATCGCCATGGCCTACACGACCAGCTTGACCATCATGAGCTGGGCCAACTCGTCGACCGGGCCCGCCGTCCCCGGCTACTGCGATAGCCGTTAACCGTGATGGCAGCCCAATTTTGGCTTTCAACCCCATATTGGCCCTCTTTTCCTTGTGTCTCTTATTTCTCTTGTCACTTTTGATTTCTGCATCGCTCATCATTCATCTTTTTTGGTTTACTGCGTCTACTGCCCCATCCATATTGCCTTTTGCATGTTTCTTTCACGCCTTGCATTTCTGTACCTTTCATTTCTCTTTGGCAGGCATTTGAGGCGAATCTACTTCTGGGCAACCATTCCTATATGCCAGTCGGCTAGACTCAGCCTCGCTGCCTGAGGCCTTGTGACGTGGATAGTGTTGGATTATCAGATGGATTGAATACTATACTATAGATCGAAGGACCGTGTCTTTCTATTTCCTTGTTTCCCCTTACTCTTTCTGTCTTTTGGGTTGAAGACGATAGTTCTGGCCGCCACATTTACTGTATGGCCGTGCCTTCCACCATAAGCTGCGCCGTGGGCTCTGTATTTGTATTCCATAGCCAGTTGTAGCTTCGATAATGTCACTTGACAATCATAACCGCTGTGACCATATTCTTGTGTATCTACGTCGTCTTATTTGTGTGTTGCGTTTCTGGGCCCTGGAGGGCCTCTAATTTGTTAGCCTTGCCGCGTGCAGAGCAGTGTTGTGTGGAAGGCGGAAAAGTGGGGCCATTGATCCAACAGGCAAGCCGCCACCACTTTCCCCAATTTTTACAAAGCCTCGCGCCGCCGCTTTTTGGCGACGTTCCCAAATCCAAACCTTCCTTCTTCCAACCACACTTCGTCGTCGTTGTTCGTTGTGCCGCACCGCCATTCGCCTCTCGCCCGTCGCCATCTGCCGCATCTCGCTGCACAACACTCTTCTCACTCTCACAAGCTCCTAGACAGAGCTCCCACGGCGACCCGAATTTCCCTCGACCCGATCGGTTGTTGACGCTATGAACGCTCCCGACAGGTACGTGGATGGTAGCTGGTAGCTGCTGCGCGGCACCGGTGCCCCTGTTTTCTAGTCTGCCCTTGCACTGGTCTTGAGGACTCGTCACTTTGGTGATGTGGCCAGCTCCGATACTTCGTCGTCTTGGATGGAGATGCGCTTCAAGTGAGGCAAAAGTAGGGAAGCACGGTTTGGTGGATCTTCTCGGTCGCCAGCTATGAGCTTGGGAAGCTGCGACCGGAAATTTACGCAGAAGGGGCAACGTGGAAGGAAGGTGGGAGGAGCATCGTTTTCTAGGCCCTCGTGCTGGATTTTGCTCGACGCATGAGAGGGAAAGAGCTCCCCATCGCACCTTCCTTCCCGAACGTTACTTGTCAAGTGACGCGTGCTCCTTTTGTTGTTTTGCTCCTTCCTTTCGTCTCTCCTGCTGGGCTTCGCTCATGGCCTTTTGGGGCCTGCCCCTTTTCTCTCTTCCCTTTTACATCATTGCTGCATCCCATCACGAAATTCCATACAGAAGCACGAGCTCAAGCATGCCCCGTCGCATCTTTCACAACAACATCCCGGAGAGGTTGTGCACATCGGGAGGACGTGAAGAAACACACGGCAAATATTTTGATCAGCGGTCTCTAACTGTCTGTCTAGATTCGAGCTGTTCATCCTCGCCGATGGCGAGAAGAAGATTTCCGAGACGCCGTTTGCTGGTAGGTTCACGCCCTCGTCCATGTTGACTTCCACGTGGTTGGTGGACAGCTTCTAACCAGATGCAGGCATGGCAAACACCTCGGACTTTTTGATGAAGAAAGAGGACCATACGCTGGGCAACCTCCTTGCGGAGCATCTGAAGATGCATCCCAAGGTCCTCATGGCTGGTTATAAGAGTATGGCTCCTTTCTAGTGGTCTTTGTTCAATCGAATCCTACTAACATGCCACAGTCGCACACCCTAATGTGGCAGAGGTCTTGCTCCGCGTCCAGACAGACGGCACCATTACGCCCAAAGAGGCGATTGTCGAGGTGTGCAAACAGCTGGTGGCGTCCCTCGGCCATCTGAGTCGCGAGTTCACGCGCGAGTACGAGCTGCGGCGCATGGCTACGGTCGGCGAGCAGCAGCAGGGTGCGAACGGAGGGTTGTGAGAACAGACAGGCGATGTTGGCCTGCGTGTCTTGATTTTTATTCTGCGACACACTTGTTTTTCTACGTTTGTTTTGGGCGTTCAGGAGGGTTGCGACAGGGAAAAGAAAAGTACAAAAGCCGACTTTTTTCGGTTTGAAAACTGTACATATCATGTCACTCGGAGTAGGCGTTTTGAGGCAAAATGGGAATTGATAATACAATTTGATGAATGCGGCGATGCCTTTGTCGGTGTTTAAGACATTGGTATTGATTAGTAATTTTGTGTCACGTGATATTTGTTCGGGGGCGATAAGGCTTTCCCCAAACCCAAATGCAGCTGCTGATAAAGATCCACACGTCGACTCCTCCTCCTTCATACCAAATCTACCGGCAATCGGGCGGCCGTTTCTCAACCTCGTGCGCCAACGACAAGCATCATTTCATCGCGCCGGACCCGTCTCAGCGACTGCGTCCGTCGAACCGTCGACTCTTGAGTCGCGCACAACACGCTATATCTACATCGAAAAGCATCAATAACCGCCGACGACAGCGCGCGCCCTCGACCGGATCTCACCAGACGGGCATACTACTAATCGCAACGAACCCACCCAACCCACCTCGCACCGACTGCACACGCCTCTCCTCCACCATGTCGGACGCGCGCAAGGGCATGTCGTCGTCGCCGGCGCCCGCGACACCAGCAGGCAAAAAGGCCGGCGCGTCGGGGACGCCCAAGATCAAGACCGACGAGGAGGCCACGATCAAGGTGGCATCCAAGAAGGAGGGCAAGGATATCAAGGACAAGGACAGTAAAGATGGCGGCAGTGCATCGAAGTCGAGTGGCGTCATCAAGCTTAAAAAACCGCCACCAAAGCACAAACAGCCAGGCAACTGGAAGGAAGGGACCTTTGTAGACCGTAAGCTGGACCGGACCTACTGACAGACATGCTGATCGTGTTGCTAACGTCTTTTTTTTTTACCTCCGACAGAAGAGAAGAAGAAGGGAAAAAACGCCAGCTCGGCCATCCCGGCGCCGTCGCCGAGTCCCGTGGTCAACCAGCTTGACGAGACCGCACGCGAAACCTTTGCGACCGGCCGACCGCTCGAAGACGCGCTCAACCTGCAGATGTGCAAACACTGCAAGAAGAGCGTGCTCGCCACCGCCGCAAAGCAGCACATTGCGGCGTGCCTGAAAGTTAAGAAAGAGAAGGCACAGCGGAAGAAGGAAGCGAAGGAAGCGCGCGACCGGGCCCGTGAGCAGCAGCAGCGCGACGAGGAAGAGGCGGCGCGCAAAGTAGAGGGCCGCGACAAGGACGACGACTCGAGCGACAGCGACGAGGGTGGAAATGACAAGAAGGCAGCGGGGGCGGGGACGGGGACCCCCAGCGGCAAGGGCAAAAAGGCAACCGCAGCAGCCAAAAAGGCCGAGGCAGCGGCAGCAGCAGCGGCGGCGACGGCAAACGACGCCAAGGCAGGCGCGACAGCGAATAAGAAGCGCAAGGCCGAAGCCGAGATTGAGAAGGCGGCGCCCAAGAAGAAGAAGAAGGAAGAGGCCAAGCCCAAGGCAGCGAAGCCCAAGGGCCCCGTCGATGTTGAGCGGCAGTGTGGTGTCATCCTGCCCAACGGCCAGCCGTGCGCACGCTCTTTGACATGCAAGAGCCATAGTATGGGTGCTAAACGTGCTGTGCCGGGCCGGTCGTTGCCGTACGACATGCTCCTGGCGGCGTATCAAAAGAAAAACCAGGCCAAGCAGCAGAGTATGACCCCCTCCGACGTGCAAAGATGTCACCCTTTTGTGCAACGTTTACTGACCGATCCCTCTTACAGAAGCAGCAATTGATGCGAGCGCGCCGGCCGAGGAGGAGGAGGACCCCAATACTGGCAACATCGACTCGGACGAGGAAGCGGCGACCGTGATGAACGCCATGGCCAACTGGCGGCCACGGCCTGTTGTGCCCCAGCCTGCGTTTGCTCCCATCAAGCGCCAGTACCAGCTGGCGCGGTTGTTTGAGCAGCTCAACACGGCAACGAACGGTGGGCGCGTGAACATCTTTGGCGTGCGCGGCTACGGGGCGCAGAAGCTGCCCGACGACCACCCGAGCCTGGCCGACAGCGAGGACGCCCTGGGCGAGCCCGACGTCGACATGCTGACGACGATGATGCCGCCAGCGGTGCCGTCGTCCACAGGCCGCGCAATGTCCACAACGCCGGTGCCGCCGCCCACAGTCACGTCGACAACGCCAATACCCGTGCCGGCAACGCCGTCGTCCTCGTCACCGCCACCAGGCATGCGCAGTCACAGCAGCCCATCAACGACACAGAGGCCGGTTCCTGTGGCAGGCCGTGCTTAGCGAAAACGCGCCTCAAAGAAGTCTACCTAGTGCCATTGAGACGGACGCGCCTTTTTTTTGTTCATACCCTTCACTTCCTTTTTCTTTTTTGTTCATATATTGGCATCTGGGGATGGCGCAACAGGCGTTCAGACGTTGGAGTCTTGGCAAAAATCCGGTGCTTTTGAAGTTACCATTTTGGATGTGTTTATGATACAAATACCATGTTTATTTTGATAATTTGATATTCTTTTTTTGGCGTGAATATGTTTGACACCTTTGTTGTATCCCAACCTCCCGAATTCCGATTTCCTGTTGTCACGCGATCCGCATTGGGCGTGTTCCGGTTGGGCGATGAGCGGGCAGAATGCAAGATGCGATGCGCCCCGTGTTGTTATGCACGACGCATCTGCCAACACAGCAGCCGACATCAGCACCCAACCACGTTGACTGCCAGTGCATCCAACGCCCCGCCGCGCTCAATGAACAGCCCAATGCAACCGATAAATGTATGCGGTGAGGAACAAAACGCCACCGCCTCGCCGGTCCAGCACAGCAGCAAACTGGCGAAAAACTGTCGGCAACTGGGGCGACAAAGAGGGCGGAACGGCCGCCTGCTCGCTCGATACCCCTGTCCTGTCCAATGCCCTCGTCCCAAAACAGCACAATGGAGACGAAAATGTGACGAAGCTTCACCAATTCCCCACAGCAGGGCTGTAAGGCACCAATAGCGGTGGGCAGGCGGCTGGCTGGTCCCACGCAGCACGGTGCAGGGTGTTGCTGGTGCAGAACGAAGAAAGCGAAAGAAAGGAAGAAAAGAAAGAGTCGAAGAGCTGCGTGCTTCTGCCACAAGAAAATCATATAAAAGGCTGCCGGCAAGCCTTGACGGCGTATTGACTTACACTAGCCCCTACGTCATATTCTACGTTGTGTACAGCGAACACATATTTACGACACAACACTACGACATGTCCCTCTCAGAACTGGCGTCGTTTGCCATATCGGGCTCTGCGGCCACTGCTGTAGCGGCGCTCATCACCGACCGCGCCGTGCCATCAGATGGTATCGTTGGGAAGAAATCGACGAGGCCAGCAACAGCAGCAGGCAACGGCTTCGTCTTCTTCCTGGCCTACTACTTGGCTGCTACAGCAGGACTACGTCTTGTCGGACGACACAACCCTGACAGCACGACGCCGACATCAACTCGCAGTGCCGCAACGCAGGCATTCTTTGTCGGTGCCACGGCGGCCGTCTGCACGAGGTTGCTGGGCCCGAGGGACAGTCTCCTACTACAACATGAGGACGGTGCCGGAGACGAGGCACGTCCACCAGACGGAGACAACGGCGCCGAAACACCGCCGCCACCGTCACCACAACCACAACCCCACCAGCAGCGTCGATGGTCGCGCGCGGCGCTGGAAGATGATATTGTCCTGGCACTGGACCCCGGCCTGACGTTCTGCATCCACGAGCTCTTGGCGCGGCTGGTGGCCCGAAGACAGTGGCGACAGCATGCATCGAGACAGCAGCACGCGAGCGGGGTGCGTGCTGCCTTAACCACGTTCCTCCTTGCAGCCACCAGCAAGGCGATCGCCACGGGCATCACATACCCACTGTATGCGGCAAGTTCGGCAGCAGAAGCCGCCAAACGACGACGGACGTCGACAGATGACGGAAGGAACGGCGAGAGCAGGGTCTTGGCCGTGCTGTGGAAGACACTGCGACATCCGGGCGGTTTGCAGGCGCTGTACGATGGCTGGCTGCGAAATGTGACCACAGCCACCCTCAGTCATGGACTCACCATGGCGCTCCAGCGTGCCCTGTACGGCCTGGTTCTGAGACTGGTGTACTCTATCACCGGTGCTCTACGAAACAGGCAGGCAGATACCACGCGACCAAGAAGAGCAATGCACGTTGACACACACGAAGCGCCACGATCATCGCCACAGTTGACGATGGGCACAGCCGACGATTTTACAGACGAACGAGAAAAAGTTACCAAGGCCGTCGAAACGTGGCTCGAGTCGACAACGGGGAGCAGCGATGTCGCGACCAGTAGAAACGGTCGTGATGCTGCCCACCCACTCCCGTCTCCAGAGTCGGTATCTCTCCCAGGGACCGTTGTATCTAGCCAGCTGACGTGGTTGGAGAGCCGGCCCACGAGACAGGAAGGTCGACTTCCTCCATCCCCGGATGATGGAGCCGTGGTTCGCTACGATGCTACTCGCCGCACCGAGACTATAGTTTCGCGGTCTCGGGAAGCTCCATCAGAGGCACCACAGCGGTCCACCCGCAAGTCCCGCCAGGTGCAGCCTTGGTTATCCGCAGATGACGTAGCGTCGAGAGCGGCACCGACTGAAAGTGGCGTGGATATCGATGGAGACGACGACGGTGCTGGCAGCGTCATCTTCAACATGATTTCAAAGAGCCCTCGTGTGGTGAAGCGGTAGAGAATTCGAGGTCTATGTTGGGGGAAACAGATCGATATCGCTAAAGGGGTATGCATTTATACATGTCTGATAATTATAGCCCAAGAAATAGAAAGTTTAAAAACACCAGTGAGATATGCCATCCTTTTATGAAAAAACGCCTGTCCGTGTATCCATTCCCTTTATTACTCCTGTCCAGTCCCCTCCCTCAACACTGAAACGCAACGCCGTTCTTCTTGACCTCGCTGGCACCTCCGGCCGAAAAGCCCGTGCCTTCGCTGCGCAGGTCCACGAGGCCCGGCTTGACCCGCTCCTTTTTCTTTTCCTTCTTGTCCTTTTTGTCCTTCTTGCTCTTCTTATCCTTCCCGTCGGGCCGCTCCTCGAGGTCGGCCTCGCACACGTAGCACCGCACGGTGCCCGTCGTCCCTGGCGGCGCATGCGGGTCAAACAGCACCGCCTGCCCATTCGCCCCTGGCGGCTTCACAAATTTGTGCACGCAGCTGCGGCACAGCACGTGGCCGCACGGCTTGGCCAGCACGGCCTTGGACGCGTTGGTGAGCATCTTGTTGCAGGCCGGGCAGATGCGTTTGTCGTTGGCGTCGCGCTCAAACTGGATCGACACGAGCGTGTGCAGCGAGTAGCTATGGCGGTCGTGGCCGGCCGGGCACAGTGGGGCACTGTTGTCTCCTGCGCTGCCGTTGCTAGCCGACGCTGCCTTGGCTCCGTCAACCCCCTTTGTTTCGGTCGAACCGTCTTTCCGCTTGCTCGTCGATGGTGTCTCGGAGGGCGTCCAGAAGGACGGCAGTGCGCGGGCGTCGTGGGCAGCTGCACGCTCGGCCTCGATGGCCCGCCGCGCCTTGGACCGGTCTTCCTCGGCAATGCGCTGCAGCTCGTCTCCGTCGAGTGTAAACTTGCGCTTCTTGGTCTGTTGTGTGTTGTCGTCGTCGTTGCCGGTGGCGTCTGTCGAAGGGCCGGCCTCGATGAGTTTTGGTGTTGGCGTTGGTGTTGTTGTCGGTATTGGTGTCGCGGTTGTCGACGCAGGCAACTCTCTTGTGCTTGCTCCGTTTGTGTTTCCACCCGCTTTCCGACCGCCCTTGGCCTCCAGCCCGGCCTGCACCAGCTCAAACTCCTTGACCGCCCGCGCCTCGTCCTCGGCGTCGTCGCGCGCCTGCCGCTCGGCGCGTTCCCGCTCCTCCTGCTCGCGCGCCTTCTCGAGGCGCCGCATCTCCTTCTTCTGCGACAAAATGTTGTTCAGGGCACATTCGCGGCAAAAGATGTCGCCCGCGGGACAGGCGACCGGGTCTTCGGCGAGTTCGAGGCAGAGCGAGCACGAGGCGAAGGGGAGAAAAGAGTCGCGCGTGAGGCGGGCCGACGAGACGGTCCAGGCCGCCTTGGCAAGGGAGCGCTCGTAGGAGGTGAAGACGGCGCGACTGGTGTTTCGTTTGCCTGTATCGTGTGAGCGGGTGAACCAGAAAGGAACGCTGCGACAAAAGAAGAAAGAAAACTGAAGAGGCAACTTACTGTGCGACATGGTGGGCGGTTTGGTCGGCCGTGGCTGTGTGGGGAGAGAAGGAAAAGCCAAGAGAAATAGAATGCGAAACGAAGAAACAGAAGAAACGACAAAAATCCCCGGCGCGGGGCGTTCTGGGAGGTGGAGGACGTGGTGGTGTCCCTGGGGAGAAGCCGAGAGGAAACGAAGAAGCGGCAGAATTGGCTGTGGAGGTGTTATGTACTGAGGAAATTTAGGACAGGCAGAAACCGATAAGATAAGCGCAAGGCTGCAAATGCTGTGCAGCCAAGTCACTATAAATAGCGCTGTAACTGCCCTAAATCCAGGGACATTCTAGGGGATTAACAAACATATCGTGAGCTCCTTGCTTTCATTATCTTTGAATTTTAATCAATTCATAAAGCAATGCGCAATAACGTCACTCGTGTGTCTATCTTGTCTTCCTAGGTATATATAAAACAAACGCACGCCTGCGTCTAAAGAAGAAAGCTCGTCATAAAGAGACAGAAGGGACAGAAGCTTTTCTGTTTTGTTTTCTGCCATCTGCAGTCTGGTTTCTGCACATAATATACGTCGTATCATCCTCCACTCGACCTAATAGTCGTCATCCACAAACGACTCGGTCTCCTCGAGCGCCCGCAGAACCTCCTCGATCTCGGACGGGTCGGTGACGGCCCACACACCGCCGCCCTTGACCAGGTCCTTGCCGCGCATGCCCACCTCCTTGCCCACCAGGTTGCGCCCGACCTTGCCCGGCCCAATGCCGATCCAGCGCCTCACGCCCTCCTCCTGGTCCAGGTACCGGATGCTGTCCCACCAGCGCACCGTCTCCTCGCACTGCCGCGCCAGCAGCTCTTTCAGTTCGTCTCGGCTGCCAAACGGCCGCGCCGTCACGTTGCTGATGCACGGCAGCTGGCCCGGGAACGACACGATGTCCTCGCCCTCGCGGCCTTCTATGCGGCTGTGGCCCGCCAGCAGCCGCCGGATCTCCGCCACGGCCGGGCGCATGATGGGGCTGTGGAAGGGGCTGTCGCTGTTGAGCCGCACGGCACGCGGGTCGTGCCCCAGAAACAGCCGCACCTGCGCCATCAGCGAGTTGATGCGGTCAATGTTGCCGCTCAGCACGATCTGGTTCTTGCTGTTGATGTTGGCGATGTGCACCTGCTCGCTCGGTGGCGGCGTCGGTGTGGCCGCCTGCACCTGCTTGCCGCCCTTGTCGTGCACGGCTTCTGTGAGACGCTCGCCCGTCGCGCTGTACCCCAGAAACTTGTACACGGCCGCCACCAGCGGCTCCATGTACTCGGGCTCCGTCACCACCGCCACCATGCCGTAGTCGCCGCCGTGCTCGTCGCGCGCGCGCTGCGTGGCGCTGGCCATGGCCTCGGCGCGTTTTCGGACGAGGTACAGGCTGTCCTCAAACTGCAGGTAGCCGCCGGCGACGAGCGCCGCAAACTCGCCGAGCGAGTGGCCGAGCGTGACGTCGATGCGCTCGGCCACGCGGAAGTCAAACTCGCGCTCCAGGATACGCAGGATCAGGATCGACGTGGCCATGATGGCGGGCTGCGCGTTGGGCGTCGCCGTCAGCAGCTTGCCGGGCCCCTCCTGGATGATGTCCGACAGCTTGTAGCCCATGTAGTGGTCGATCTCTTGTATTGTGTCGCGCGCGGTGATGGGGAAGGCCTCGAGCCACGGGCTAAGCATGCCGACTTTCTGTACGCCTTGGCCTGGGGGGAGTTAGCCGGTTTGTTCATTCTCGTACCCACTGTCTCTGTGTAAAGCACAGTCCTCAGCGACATACCAGGAAAGAAGATGGCCGTTTTTGGCCGGCCGTTTGGCGTCGAGGACGCCCACCGCTGCTGCTGTAGCGCATCATGGCGCGACGCCGGGGCTGAAGACGGACGCCCGGAGCCTACTCGTTGTCCGTCGGCGGGACGAAACACAAGGGGACGTCGGGTGTGGTGGCCGGAGGATGTTGAGAAGGGAGCGACGAGGAGCCCTGGCCGTGGGAGGTTGAAGACAGAGCGGGAGGAGGAAGAAGAAGAAGAAGAAGAAGAAGAGACGAGGGAGAGGGGCAGGGTGAGGGTCACGCCCCGCGGTAGTCGTGTCATGGCCTTGCGCCAGCCGGTGACGATGTGTGAGTTGCGTTGGGTGCACGCATCAGCGGGCGGCAGGCTATCGGGGAGGCAGGTCGACGGTGTGCGGTAGGCTGCCGGAAGAGGTGTGCGTTGTTCGAACAGTGAAGGAAGACGGTGAAGAGTCAATCTCACGGAAGATCAAAGATCGCAGAAAAGACGCTGGCGGGTTGCGTGCGGCCGCTTTTGCTGGCGAAACTCAACAAACTTCGGACTAATCCCGGCAAACAAAAGCCCGAGTGGTCAGCTATGCGCTCGCGCTATGAGTATGCGAGCATGATCCCCAGTATTTTCCGTCGGAAATCTCGTAGAGTCATCCTGGACGGAGTAGTGTTCGCCGGGAGAGTCGCAGGCTCGAAGGATCACTTGTCGTGGGCCACTTCCTCCACTGAATGGGGTATTATTGGGGAAGTCGGACGGAGTACGGGGAAGTAGGGGCAGCAGGAGCCAGTCGTAACTCGGGCTTTCACGGCAAGAGTTGCGCGTCGCTCCTGCCCAGTCTGTCAGTGGTCAGAAACTGGTTCAGCCAGGGTCCACGTGTGAGGAAGGTGCGTCCGCGGAGAAAATGGCGTTGAATTACGGAGCATGCACTGGCGACCCGAAGAGCGTGCCTGGCGCTCTGCTTTGTAGCGCAACCGACACGCTGAAATGGTCAGAAGGACACGCCGGCAAGCGTGGTCGGCAACCAACCGACCCGACCGATCGCTCTATCCTGTTCTGTAAATTGTCTTTCTCCATTTCACCAACAGTCGCCCCTTCTGTTCTTATCGAATTCACTGTCGGCTAAAGCCCTCCGAGGGAAAGCGCAATCCATAGATATACACGTGATCGGTCTCAACCTTTCAGAATGTAGGGTATGGTCAGAATATGAAAAGTGGCTTAATTGTATTATTCTAGGTTGCTGTGGCACTCG
>WNYF01000195.1:0-10862 GCA_021396225.1 Sporothrix inflata
CCCCCCCCCCCCCCCCCCCCCCCCCCCCCCCCCCCCCCCCCCCCCCCCCCCCCCCCCCCCCCCCCCCCCCCCCCGGCCCCCGAGAAGGAGTGTCTTGGGGGACAAGGGCGAGCCACGGTCCAGGTGAGCGAACTGAACTGCAAGATACGACGCCTTTTAAGGGCGCTTCCAGATTGCGAAGCAGTATTCGGTTTGGCCCAGAGTGACGTGACTGGAGAAGCCAGAATCGTAGCTCAATTCGGCTGTGGTGTGTTCGATTTCCCATCCCTGTCTGTGGATGATGACGCTGTCCCCCGCAACCAGCCCTGCCATTTCCCGGAGCGCGCTTAGATACCTCCCAGGTAAGATTGGCGGCCTACCTAAGCGCGGTGGACGGCCAGCCGTTACCGCGCCGGGGGTCGCATTATCTGCGAGCACAGTTGCACACCATCTCTTTTCATTCGTATCGAATGATAGTGAAATTGTATACGGGTGGCAGTGTATCGTTTCCCCCTTGACTCTCACAGAACCGGCAAAGGTAATAACGATGTCGCACAGGCCATGGGGCACAACAGCTCGAGAGACAACGACGAGGCCTGCCTTTGCGTCGACCACAACGCCCATACCATTTGTGGCAGTTGGAACAAAGCCCTCTATTTTGTACAGTAGAAAGCAGCACACGGACACCAAACTCTTGAACAGGTCGGGATTGACGCCGTCGGGAGCATCAGGAAAAAAAGGCGTTTGGGGCACGGGTTGGTTAGCCGGAAGGGCATTGGCGATAAGCACAAAGTTCCACTGACCGTTGACTGTGTCATGTTTCGCAACGCATAAAAGTGGTGTCCAGTGCCGATCAAACAAAACGACACTCGTGTACACGCGGCCGCGCCACTCATCAACGACGACTGCACGAGAGTTGTCCGGGAGCGTGTTGACCTTTTCAATGAAAACACCCAGGTCGGGCACCTTCTCTCCACCGATCGACCGTATTATTGAACCTGAGGGAAAGCTCAATGGCCCACCGGGGGCGTCCCTGGCATAGACGCCCTTGCACTCCATGTCGCAAGAAAGCGCGACGTGGTATGACACTGTGTGAAAATGGAGCCCGACACGGAAACGAATTGGTCGGGGGTAGTGCGGTACAGGTCGCCGACTTCTATATCGAACTCCAATTTCTCGTCGCCACGCTGAAGCTCCACCGTCACGGTGGCGCCCACGTTTGAGTCGAAGATTTCGTCAAGCGGAAGGAAGGTACATAGAGGGTCGCCGTTGACTCGAAGTAGTACGTCACCCACTTCGATTTTGCCCGACGCTAAGCCTCCGCGAAGGACCCTCTTTGCAACAAGCAGAATTTGGGCGCCCGGAAACAAGGAACGTATCGCGCCAGTTGTTAAATCGGAAAGTCCGCGGCAGCACTCTCCATAGGGCGTGAGCCAGAATTGGCATTGGATATCGCCCCGCCCAATACCTGTGCTCGTTTTCCCTGCTTGCAGGCAGCGAAGTGCTCGTACTGGTCGATCAAGCGGTAACAAGTAAGCCACCGAAGAGTCCACCTTGACACCGGCATTGAGAGCAACGGCTCTTCCTTCCATGTCCAGGACAGGACTGCCAGAACTTCCGGTGTTGGTGCTGAGGCTGCCTTGCATATAATTTGTGTTGAAGTCGAAGTAGCTTTCGTATTCAGGCGCGTTAGCGTCAAGCCGGCTTATACAGCTGTAGTGAAAACTGAGTTTCTATCCACTATCGTTACCGCACCATGATTTCCTATCCAACTAGGAGTCCGCTATTAATACAACGCAGCTTCTTTATTCGAGCAGTGCGTGTGCATACCTTGGACTGAGCCAGTGCCGAGAGCCAACGCCCGGATGACCATGCATTTTAACTCCGCTGGGTCAAACCGAAGGAAGCTAAAGTCGTAGACAGGATCGCTATACGTGGTTAACTTTATCGGCTTATATATTATTTAAGGCGTATATAAGATAGATAACGATATATCGTAATATACGTAGTTATTTATTATAATAAGTATTCCGTTAGTTATATTATACTTTATTCCGTTACTCCCGGAGACGTTACGCTAGTACGTTATTAAAGGTCGTTACGACGAGGCCCGTACGTCGTTTTACCGGTTACGCGGCCCTACTTAGGCGCCGGCCGACGTAAATAAAGAGATAAACGATATTATATATATATACGAGCTCGAGCGTAACCTCGAGGGTACCTCGTTATACCACGATTACTTCCGTTATACTAATCTACGCCGTACGCGTATTATTATATTAATAACCTTAACCTAGTCCTTTACCGGTATTTCCTTTATTATAAGGTAAGTTTTTTATACTTCGCTCTCCCTTCTTCCTCCTTCTTATATATTAACTTATTAATTACGGTAAATACGGTATAATCTTTTTCTAAATCTTCGGTATCGAAAATGCCTTTTTAATTACCGTTATTATTAGCGTCTACGGTATAACCGGCTCTTTTACCGCCTTCCCGCTCGTACGTTAGATCGGCCGCCGGTTATTATTACTTTAGGGTAACCTCGGTTACGGCTTATTTATATTATTATTTACTATTATCGGCGTAATTAAGTTTAATAGTACGGCCGCGTCGACGTACCTTATTATATTTATCTATTTATACTTATTTAATTATAGATATACTTAAGGCTTTATACCGTTTTTATATAATACGGAGATTACGTCGAACGGCGTACGCTCTAAGACGGTATCGATAATAAACTCGAGTACCTTTTTTATTAATCTTTTTATCGACTATAGTAACCTTTATCTTATCGACGCCTAATACGTTAATATTAGTACGCGCTTCGGATTTATCTTTAATAGTATTACCCTTATTAGTTATATATAAATATTCTTTAAGTTTCCCGAAATAAAGGACCGTACACTCGAGGAGATTAACGAGATATTTATAAATATAAGTATCTTATTCCCCTCCCTCCCGATTAACCGACGTATACTTTAAAATTATATTAATAATAATATTAATAAATTATTTATAATACTATAACGTTTATTTACGCGGTCTTTTAAAAATTATATTTATAAAGGTATTATTACTTTAAATAAGGTTAATAAAAAAAAGGCGGCGGCCTAAATATATCTATACACCTTATAGGTTATATCTATATTATAAAGAACGTAAAGAATATAAAGAATATATAATCGTTTAAATATTATACTTTTTAATATAAGAAGCCTAGTAATAATCTAACTATTAAATATATTATTAACCTTTTTTTTATAATAATAAACGAATCTATTCTTAACTTACTAACTTTTTATAAATCCCCTTTCTAATATAACATACTACTTCCTTATCTATACGTAACTATACCTTATATTATCGGTATCGGCACTATTATCTTTATAATCTAACGTATTTACGAGCTTTATAAGTCTAACTTATCACGGACTTAATATACCATCTTTTATACAAGTACACTTACCGCGCTTATAACGCGGCTTCGGAGGTCCGTATAATAGATAACAAACACTAAGCCGGAGTATAATATAATAAGAGATCCGAGCGGTTATATCGAACAACTTTCGATCCGGTGTTAAATCGTTTATTTTATTTAATACGATTTAAGGTGGCGTCCAGATTAAGAGACGCCTCCCACGATATAGATAAAACTTAATCGATAGTTTTCTATACTCTAATATTCTACATTATCCATCTCTTTTTTTTTTAGGTTACCTTTTTTCAGGTTTTCACTTCCTTTTTATTTCCTTATCTCTTCTAATTTCTTTCCAGAGAATTTTAATTATTCTTTTCGGCGGTGTAAACAACGTTAAATATACACATTAAGTCGAGAAAGCGTTGTTGTGGCCGCCACTTTTGTCTGGCGCGGGCCGCCGCTTTTGGCGGTCGTTGTAGTGAGTGGTTTGTCCCTTCGAAGTACCTTATACCTGCAGTTGTAATTCTCTCCCGTCTCTGTGGCGGAGCATCACATTAATTCTGAAGTGCTCATCAGGCCCCAAACGGTAGCCTCTTTTGTTTTACTGAACGAGCCTGATTTTGGTAGCCTATCCCAGCGTCCGCGACCAGGACAACGTGCAACAAAAGATAGAGGTTCCCATTTCTAGTCCCCGTCAGAAGTGTCCTGCGGTGCAACAGTTCTTCTTGCCGGTATGTTTCTCTTGACAGCTGGGTACCCCCTCTACTACTCATCTCTCTATCTCTTCTGTTTAGCAGGCCTCTCTTGGCTCTCCTTCATCGCTCTGTTAGTATAAATAAAGCCCGCTTCGCACCCATAGATGCCTTTTTTTTTGTCTTCACTTCTTTCTACTACAGTCGAGTCTTTTCTTATACCGCTCTCTTATTTCTATTTGCCCAGCATGGCTCATACCTACCCCAAAAGACACCAAAGCAACAGCCAGCACGGGGAATTTATTAAACAGTTTACAGAGAGAGAATCGTAATCGCGGGTTTCGAAGTAACGGAACCCATTGACGGCCACCCAGCGTGCTGCTCTTCGGAAGCAGCTGCAAGACGTTCATTTTCTCCAGCCAGATTATGCCGACACTACTAAAATCAACATTGCTGGAATTCTACGGAAATGGAAGAGGTATGACTACTTTATACTGCCGCCCACCCCCCCACCCCCCACCCCCCCAAAATCCCGTTGGATTTGGTACATGTTGCTAACAGATTTTGAGATATTGCGACTTTGTGAAGCTGGGTCCCTGGAAGGACGTGATTCAGAGAGCCGACCGAGCGATGGCGATGGATTTTCTCCACCACTTGTGTGAGAATTACAGGATCTCTTCGTGGGGCTCATCTTGGGAGTACTTTCGTCAGTACAAGCAACTTTATGCTAGTGTCAATGGCCGATACTTGAACAGGAATGATAGTAGGGAAATAATGAAGGTACGTTCTCGGCTGCTTTTTCTAGTACGGCAACCGTTGCTAATATCTTTTTATAGTGGCACGATGCCACGTTAGTGGTTATCTTCGGCCTTCGCGCCCCTAACAAAAACGGAAAGGATGTAGGAGACTCGGGTGATTTATTGGCGCTTTTGACGTTTAATATCGCGTACGACACTGGTACATTTTACACGGAGCGGCAGCGCGTACAACTGTCAGGGTGCTACCTTTTCCTTGCCTACACGGGGGCCCGCCCTGCCGAGATTGTCGATAACGAGAAGAAGAAGCCCACGGATGGCTCTTTCGAAGAGCTCTTTAGCCCACAATCCGTCGGTGGTCATAATCTTAAGAAAGGGAGTAGAGAGCTTTCGGGATTGCGCGGCACAGCTTACGACAAACCTCTCGACGAGGATTCCAGGCTGCTTGAAGAATTGCTCTCACAAGAAACGACCGGCCGCAAACGTCCCAAGGCTCTCTGCTATGAAGATGTATTGCTAATGGTTGTACGCCACCCGGTCACTGGCGAGGATGTGCTGACAATGGCAGTGAAGCTTATCCACCATAAAGGAGCGGATAACAAGCCTAAACCGTTCGTCTTCCTTATAAATATCCTTCGTCTACGTGATATTCCCGTTCCCACTGACACCTTTAATAGGACTATCTTCTTTTTTACACTGACGAAAAAGTTGATTTTCTGCCTGATAACAATTATTATCAGTCTTGCCGTCGACGACGAGGCATTCGACGCGCCCAGTCTTACCAACGTCAGACGTGTCTTCGAGACGAAAAACACGGGACCGATTAGCTGTACACCCCTTAGGTGGAAAAAGGATTGGTTGAAACGACCGATCTTCCGCCGTTCAAATAGTTCGATCACTTCGAAGGACGAGGCCCTCCAGTACCACATGCTACGAGACAGCATGGCCAGGCAATCTCTGGATGCTGGGTTCGAAAAGCCCATCGAACCAAAAGTGTGGCGCAGAGGGGCGGGCAACGCGGCCAATGGTATGTTTCCCTGTGTCTTGTTGTGTAATAAGTATTATGCTAACCATTCCATTCGCAGGCAAGGCGCCCGATGCCACGCGCGATCAGATG
Source organism: Sporothrix inflata (assembly GCA_021396225.1). Classification (NCBI taxonomy): domain Eukaryota; kingdom Fungi; phylum Ascomycota; class Sordariomycetes; order Ophiostomatales; family Ophiostomataceae; genus Sporothrix; species Sporothrix inflata. The sequence continues at coordinate 5,965 of WNYF01000195.1, forward strand.
ATGCGCCATGATCCAAAATGGGCTACATTCAACAGCGCGTATATCAATGAGAAGGTCACATTCCACCTACAAAACGCTGTCTTGGACGAGCCGTATGGAGATGCTCTGCTCAGTATGCTCTCGCACATGAGCGCCCTGCGCGATCCTCGTGCAGGCAGCGACATGGTCCCGGACGAAGTCTGGCGGGATCTGCCACCAGACCCAGAGATCGTCGGGCTTCAAGAGGAGAGAGCAAAGCTAAAGAAAGGTCAATACCGGATCAAGGGCCAGGAGGAGGAACAGAAGGTTCGAGACCTTACTAAGACGATCCGAACGAAACAAGCGCAGCGCGACAAAGCTATCCGGAAAGCCTACCATCAATACTATTTCTACAACCGGCCGACCTGGGACATTGAGAGACAGGCAAGAGGAGAGCTACAAGAAGAGTACACTGAGCCCGTGATAAAATACCGCATTCCTGAGCGTGCTCGGCTAGCAGAGCTCTTCTCTAACCAGTCGGATGATCTCAGCCCTGCTGAGCTCACTCAGAGGCGTATTGAGGCTGGCGAGCTTATGGCCACTCTTTGTCAAAAACGCGACACGGTGAAATTGCGCCACATCCACCAGATGTCACAGAATACGGCCCACAGCAAAGAAGAAGAGTCGCCCAGACCGGACCCATTCCCTCTTCTTATGGGAAGGACACAGTGTCCACGCTGTGTTGGTGACGAAAGACAGACATACCAGGAGAGGATATTCTCATACTGTCGACCGTCCGTGATGAACGACCACTTTGACCGCCAGCATTTGAAGGAAATGGAAGAAATGGAGCGCAGCCATCTGATCTTCTGCGATCATCCTAAGTGCAAGGAGGACGGGGTAAAGCTGAAGCATTTGGATCATTTTAGGAACCATGTACAACAGGTCCATGGCATTACGCTTCGGCCTGGACGGTCGGGGTGAAGTTTAAGGAGCGTGCCCGATTGAAGCTTCTATTTTATCTTAACATTACGTTTCACGGTTGTGACATGCTTTACTCTTGATTCATTTTTATACACTGTAAAACACCAGCCTACTTTCTTTATTTGATCTTCAACGTATTTAAACTGGATCAGTACACGCCGTTTCAACAAACCGTGCTGCAATAAAATCTCTTGGGGTTCTTTGGATCGACGGAGGATAGGCTTGGTTCTTGGAACTAATTAGCAACGGGACAAGGCAAGATAAGTTAGGTTCAACTCACAATGTCTTCAGGTAGCGGTCTGAAAGAGGGGGAGGAACTGTACTCCAAATATCTTTTGTATTTGGTACAGAAGTAGACATCGACACTGTATTTTCTTCTAATCTGATCCATTCTTTTCATTAAACTCCGTATGCTTTTAGAAAAACTTTCGTTTGTTCTGTCCCGTTTTCGCTTTTGAGTTTGTCTTTTCTCAGAGGATGGAAGAGGTGTTGGTGCCATATTTTAAATATAAGCTAGAGGTCTGAATATTTTAACGAGGAGACTGCTTTAGGGAGATACTGTATTAAAATACAATGCACAAAAAGCACCTATTCGAGGTCATTTCGTATAAAGCTAGATTCCCGTCTTTATACAGTATAAAACAAGTTCTACCATGTTTTTAAGGTCATGTTTAAGGACGTCAGTTAAGTGTGTGCTTGTAGTCCCACCACATATTATTAAGGGGCCAGATTTAGTCGCCGTCACTTTACTCGGGGAACGCTAGACTAGTACTCGAATTGGGTCAAAAAAGAGAACATAACAAAGGTATGGGCCTTGGTGGCTTGCGCGTCTCTTAGGAAGGTCAAGTTTAGTCCCTTGTGGCTTGCGCAGGTCCAATTTCGTGCCTTTGCACGAAATGCCAGTACAACGTACTCGTGGCTTGCGTCCCCTTTCTGGTCCTAAAAAAGGTGGACGAAGGTCCAGTTTTGGGCCAAATCGAACATACGAATTTTCCGGTACCCATCCCTTCCCCGTTCTCTCTCTCTTTCTGCTTTTCCCACCACAAAAGAAGTCAGTCCACGTGATCTGACACCGCACTGTGATATTATTGCCACAAGCATAAGGGTACATATGTACAGTACGTATGTAAAAGGTCTTAATTTGAGAGATGATAAAGAGCGTCCTGCTGTGGCTTCTATCGTTCGTCGCTCTTCAGTGGTTGATTCGAAGAAGGGCGGGCCTTGGTGTGTGGTGGTCTGCTCCTTTACTCCGTACATGTGTGGCGTTTCCAAAGGCTTTTGTAGAGTGGCGCAGATCTTGCTGACTTGGCTCTGACAAAGGACAAAGTGTCGAATAAGCGGTCATCTTTCGGGGGGAAAAAAGCGTTTGATTCCGGGGACATCTGTCTAATTTCATAATTACTTTATCCCCTAATATCACGTGCCTAGTCACGTTATTGAGATCGAAGTGTCGAAATATTGGCAAATAGAGTGTTAATTTTTAAAAGGAGAAAAGAAGCCAGAGAAAAACCCTCCCTAAGGGACAAAACAATCTAACGACTTCCTGAAACGAATGCCTCAAATATCGGGCATTACTACCAGATGACTAAGCTAAGACGTAGTAGGGCCTAGATTTCAACACGTAGTGCTCCGTTTGTTTATGCCAGCACTCACAGGAGCTACGACCAGGCCCGGACGACAGTTAGGAACAACATCCTCTCGGAACAGCAACTACAAAAGGAGATTCCAAAGGGAGTGGGGGAGTACTCGAAGAAGATTGACACGGCCCTACCTGGCAAACACACCCGTACCCTGTACGACAACCTCAAAAGGAACGAAGCACGCATCCTGGCACAACTACGGACGGGCATGGCACGCGTCAACGGATACCTACACCAGATCGGAGCAGCAGAGACGGAGACCTGCGCATGCGGCCAAACGAGAGAGACCGTCAAGCACTTCCTCTTCCACTGCACCCAGTGGCAGACACAGAGACGAAAACTCCTGGAGCACAGAGAATCAAAAGATGGACAACCTCTCCTTTGTTACGAAAAGAACCCCACGCGGCCTGGCCAGCGGGCCGCACCAGGAAGCCAGGAAGAAGCCACGCAAGGAAGCGCCTTGCGGAGTACGGAAAAAGAATAAGGCGGGGCCAGGGGAAAGAAGTGTGGCTGGAGAAGCGTGGCGCACAAGAATAAAAGATGATTGGCCAAAGGCTATTTCATACGGGGTATGAAATAAGATACGAAATAGGAGAGATTGGGGGCTATTTCATACGGGATATGAAATAAGGAATGAAGTACGAATGAATTAAGCTAGATATATAAGACTGAGGCTTCCTCTCAGTAGTAGATAGGAGACTTAGTCGTTACCGCTTGTCTGAAATATAAGCACCCTTTACCCTGCCACTATTCCTGTGCCCTCATTGCACACAATCAGAATTACTCCCTCTTATACGTGTTGAGTTAGTTCAACCGTTACACCTTATCACTGTCTTACCGAACAATCCCTCCCTAGCCTGATCACCTCACCCCCCTAGGCACCCACACCTGGATACCACGAGGCCGCAGATCCCACCACCGGCCATCAACCCTAGACCATACGTGGGCTTCACCCCGCCTCCGTGTTACAAAGGTACACGTTCCCAGAGGAAGAAGCGTAGCTCTGCTAGGTGATCAGGCTAGGGGAGGGCTTGTTCGGTAAGATAACGATAAGGTGCACGGTTGAACAATACTCAACACGTATGAGGGTGTGATGGTGCTTTGTATGCAATGAGGGCACAGAGATATAGGCAGTGTGAAGGGTGCTTCTATTTCAGACAAGCGGTAACGACTGAGTCCCTTCCCTCCGAGAGGGCAGGGATCAGTCCTATATATATCTAACTAACCTCATACCGAATAAGGTTTCCCGTATGAGGTTTATGAGGTTTGGGCCAAACCTCATTCCCAAACCTCATTCCTGTATGACCTTCCGTATGAGGTTTCCATCCTGGTTCCTGATTGGTACTGTGTTCTAAAAGGTGCCTGGGCGCCTTTCAGCCACACTTGCGCCGCCTTGCGGCCGCATAATAGCTTCGCCGTTCCGTTGGGTGCTGCGCTGGCGCCTCGTGCCAGCCCACCTTTCCCTGCGGCCCGTCCTAGTGGCCGCGTGGGGTCCTTTTCCTTTCTTTTCACAACACCGTTGTTCAACATTTAATCAGTTGCCCCTGCGCTGTCGTATGCACACCCGCGAGCGCATTAGTATTGCCAAGAATACTAACGTATTTTTGTTGATTTCGTGTGACGCAGTACGGGCTTCATGATGGAAGCTGGAGGAAATAGAGAAATCATTGGCGACTTAGATAGCTTACTCCTGGCGTAGCTTTTGGGTAGCTTGTAAGACTTCTCCAGAACAGCCTCATTTAGTCGGCAGGACGGAAGGGTTCCGTCCTGGAACATGCTATGGCAATTTGGTGCATTCGTAAACAGGATGTGTGGCGGCCCAAAGGTGCAACGGGCCATTTGAGAGCTGTTTTGTTATTCTCCAAGACGGCCCACGTCAAACGCCACCAAATTCGCCATAAGCATAAAATTGAAACGGCTGAACTTCAGCTCCGATTTCTGTGACTGAGATACACCTGTACTCCGTAGAAGAAAATCAAAAAGCAGCCCAAACCCAAAGGGGAGCCAGTGACATACTACAGCATTCTCCATAGGCCTGTCAAACAACGAGAGTGACATTTTTGTTTACCCCTGTCCCCACGCCTTTTCTAAGTCCAATCTCCACTAAAGGCAGCACAGCCAATCCAAGCGGCTCGTTAAGCACGGCGACCCATAAAAATATATGCATCATTTACTCTGCGTCAGGGCTGCAGACGCTACAGCCTGCAAGCTCAGCCCAGCGTCGAGCTAAAGAGGAATAATGCACCAGCTCGACAGAGTAAGGTCTACGATGCGGGTCTATTTGTGTTGTATTCCCCAGAATCAATATTAACAAAA
>WNYF01000195.1:10959-30144 GCA_021396225.1 Sporothrix inflata
AAAGGAGAAAGGAGAAAGGAGAAAGGAGAAAGGAGAAAGGAGAAAGGAGAAAGGAGAAAGGAGAAAGGAGAAAGGAGAAAGGAGAATGGAGAAAGGAGAAAGGAGAATGGAGAATGGAGAATGGAGAAAGGGCAGAGAGGGAAGAGGGAAGAGACATATTACATAACATGCTGCCCGATTTATAACAAAGGTACAAAACCGAGTGTCGTCCCCTCGAGAGCCTGGCGTTTTCTGTTCAGTCCTGTTAGTTCACGTTATGAGACTATCTTTCTCTTGTCAACGGTCATTCGTTTTTCTTTTTCTTCTCAGTTTCTCAATCTATGCTCCTTTTTTTCTGTTCCCTTCTTCCGTTCCTTCGTTTCACATCTGAACCTTCTCACAGTGGGGGGGAAACAACAACATGAAGGGCTTCTTCCAGATTTTGGCCGTGAGCCTGCTGGCCGTCGACGGCGCGGTGGCATCCAAGTGCCGCCCAAGCACGTCGCCGTCTGTGTCATCGTCCGCCTCTTCCAGCTCGTCGATCAGCTCGAGCAGCGGCGTCATCTCGTCCTCTTCCTCTTCGCCGATTCCGTCCTCCTCGTCGAGTATTATCTCGTCTTCCTCGAGTGTTATCTCTTCGTCGTCGAGCATTGTCTCTTCGTCTTCGAGCATTGTCTCTTCTTCCTCCAGCGTCATCTCTTCGTCGTCCTCCGTTTCGTCCACGTCCTCCTCAGCCATGGCCTCACCCAGCGCCCCCTGCGTCGAGACCGTTATAAACGGCAACTTCGCCAACGGCCTGGCCGACTGGTCGTCCATCACAAAGGGCCCGGGAGGCAACACGGCCTTCAGCAACCAGTGCTCTACGGACTATGCCGACTGCAGTGAGTTGATCATCGCGGGCACCGGCGACGAGGCCGACATCTACCAGGCCATCAACGTTGTCCCGGGCGTCACCTACACGCTAAAGCTCGTGTATACCTTTACGTTCCCCGGGCCCGACCCGCCCGTGAACCCCGATTTTAGCTATGCCGTCTATGACTCGCCGCCGACACGTCGTCGCAGTCTTCAGCACCCCAGGAATTTTGACTCCGACGGCAACGTTGGGCACTGGGTCCCCATCCCGATAAATTCCACGTCCAGCAGCAAACGCGACCTGCCCGTGTTGAATTTCTACTCCTTTTCGTCCAACGTCTTGCCGAACACTTTGCCCTTTTACCTACGTTTCCACTTGAGTGGGGACTCGCCCATTTCGGTATTCGTCGCAATCATTTCGCTCCTGCCTGCGCATTGTTAATACCCCCTTTTGACATTTTGTCTTTATTTTTCTTTCGCTTCTTTGCTTTCCTTGTTTCAATTTAATTCTTAATTTATTTTCGCCTATTTATTGTCATAGATATGTTCTCGTACTCGGAATTACATATGATGTTCTTACTCTTCTTGCTCCGCGGAGAGAATTAACCAATAAAATAAAAATAAGCAAACATTTTCTTTAATCTCACGTTTTCTGCATTTTGAGATGCCTGCCCAGAAGAAATACACTCCAATCCACCCTTCCCGGCTCATACAAACCAGGCCCCCAAGACACTGCACTCCACACACACGTCCCCTATCGAATAACGTTTTAGTCTTATTCCCCATTTCTTACCTTTTGGGACAGCGCTAGGCTTGAAATTGACAGCTTGATATCGGACCAACCGTGGATGCCGGGACCGCCGCGCGGCTGGTGATTGGGACCATAATTACATGGTGAAAAGGTTCGGGTAGCCCGGGATGGTGAGGCCTAGATACGACCGGGCGTACTGAAGAATTTATTTTTTGACTCCTTTAACACTGGCTACTTTTTCTTCCAAGAAAGAGCAATTTGTTTAAGAAAAATCAGAAATGACAACAATTATTTTGGTCGGCCGTCGACGATAGCACCCATCTAAAACCAATACCAAGTACGGTAAATTTTTGTTGAGACGAAAAGGAAAACCGTAATTGGCGGCTGAAAAGAGCTATTATTAAATAGAGTACAGTGCTACAGCTCAAAACACCAAAAATGTTACCGCATATTATTAGGGGGGGCCAGATTTAATTCCCGCCACCTAGCAGAATTACGCTTCTTCCCCTAGGAAAGTGTCTCTTTGTAACAACACCATTCTTCCCCCCGGATAAGTCAATTAAATCAGCCACTCTTAGGGCTGCCAAGCAGCCACACTAGGCTAAATGCCCCCCCGTGCGTATTACGTGACACCCACCTACAACATCAGCCTTTGCACTGCATTTGCCCCTATACCTAGAGAGTGGGAGGGAGGGAGTGGGGGATGGGGGGTACCCGAAAATTCGTGTTAGATTCGACGGGCAACAGTAACCCTCCCTAAGGTGGTAAGCCACAGAGGCCCGAAAATAGACCTCTTCCTCACAGCGCGTAAGCCACGGAGGCCCGAGGATAGACCCTCCGCTTCAGAACTTCCGAAATTTTGAATATGCCCGTTTTTGGGCCCCAAGTACCGGCGCCAGGCGTGGTGAGTGTTACCGTACAAAGAGCACGTTCCTTGAGGGAAGAAGCGGTCGAACCCCACGAGGCCACTGCAACAACGGGCCGCGCCAACCCAACTGAGAGCAGACCACGCGGGACACCTCGCACAGCTACGGAAAAAGGGATGATGCGGAGTCCAATGAATACATAAATTTATTCCGCCCGGAGGCACTAAGCCTAAAGGGCTCGTATGAACACTGCTTACATAATGCTTTGCTTATTTAATCAACATCCTCCTGTTCGATCATGAGTCTTTTCCTCGCTTCATCGCATGTTTACTATTCCTTTCAGTCCTCCTCCTTCCCTGCTTATTGATTGGGCAGATTGGTCTCTTGAAGATCCTCCTCCAAGTGTTCAGGGTCCTATGGCTGGTGCCTAAAGCCGGGTCTACTGCCGATGGGTTGGTGGGTTGTTAGCGGGCGTTGTTGGCGATATTAGTGTAATACTTTGTATATTCTTCTGGTGTTATTTATCCTGTCTCCGGTTCGTAATTTAGTCTTTCCGTCACCAGGGCGTATTTAATTGTAACTCGAACTGCTTTCATGTCCGGTGTCTAGTTGTCTTGTCGGTCGTTTCCTTGCCCCTTAGGAAGAAGGACAGGTTCCCCATTTTTCCGGCCGCTCGTTCTCGAAGAATCTGTCTTTGTATATCCCATTGGGTGCAGTCGAAGAGGAAGTGCCTGGTGGTCTCTCTCGCCCGGCCACACTGGCAGATGTCTGTCTCCGCGGCTCCGATTTGGTGCAGGTAGCCATTGACTCGCGCCATACCTGTCCGCAGTTGCGCCAGGATGCGGGCTTCATTCCGTTTAAGGTTGTCGTATAAGAGCCGAGTGTGCCTGCTAGGAAGGGCTGTGTCGATCTTCCTCGAGTACTCTCCTACCCCCTTTAGGATTTCTCGTTATCGTTGTTGTTCTATGATGATTTTGTTTTTGACTGTCGTCCGGGCTTGGTCGTGTGGTGCGTCCGGGGTGGCGTTTTGTTGGGTGGCCGACCGGGCTTGTGCCTTGGCCCGCTTCATTAAGTCGATGTTGGCCTAGGCTGGTACCGCCCGTATAACCACTTCGTTATTGTTTACCTTAAGGCGTTAGACTTCTCGAAGGATTTTCTGGACAATCTGCTGGCCCGATCGTTGGCCAGGGCGGTTTATCGTTGACAGTGCTGTGCGGTTACTCGTCCAGACCGTTATTATACGGCCCACGGCCGTGTCCGGGACGGTCCTTAGTTCCCTTACTATAGCCTCCAGTCCGGCATAGTGTGGATTAAGTTCTATCGTCGGCCCCAGCGTGGCGGCGAAGGTCGTCGTCTCCTTCCTTTGTCCGCAGCGTACATTGTATCGTACGGCGACTCCGATCCCAACCATCTCGTTTCGTGCTGATGTACTTGTTGCGATCATAATGTCCATTGTGTCGTTCATCATTGCCGCTGCGCCTTCTTAGTCTAGGCCCTAGTACACCTGAAGTCGTTCCTCCCACGGCGGCGCCGGGAATGGCTTGATGCGCTCCATCCATAAAAGGCTGGCCTTATAATGGCTGGTACAAAAATGGCTAGTATAAAAGTGGCCAGTACACAGATATATGCTGGCGCAAACACGGCTGGTACAAAAATGGCTGGTATAAAAGTGGCCAGTACACAGACATGTACTGGCACAAACACGGCTAGTACAAAAATGGCTGGTATAAAAGTGGCCAGTACACAGATATGTGCTGGCACAAACAGGCTGGCACATTTACTACTTAATTGTTGGAGGCGCATATGAGAGGCCTGGCCGTAAATTTGTGGCTTTGGGCGTTTACAATCTTTCAACCAGCCTTAACAACATCGCTTAATCAGACTTGTGTAAAATGCCCCTTACATTGCATACTTACGGGCAGCGACTCATCGACAGAAATCTCTTAGTTTTACTCGAGCTGTCCGCCCTCGCTACATTCTATTAACGGCTCTTCACAAACAACAACGACGAGGGTTTGCCACACGGTATTTGACGGAGCGGCCTCGACCAGAAGATTGGGAGTCTGTGATCTTTTCAGACGAGACATATGCAGTCAATGATCCCATACGGAAGCAATGAATTACATTACACGAATCCAAAGCCCCTAAAGCTTATGCTTTAATGAAAAGAAGACCACAAGGTTGGATGTTTTGGGGTCAATTTGCTGGAGGGAGAAAGGGCTCGACGTACTTTTGGGAGAAAGGTTTAGGAGGATAGATTCGGATAAGTATATCGCCAACATTCTATATACCCTTCGTTGAGGCATTTGTCAATACTTTGCCCAACCAACACCGCGTTTTTCAACAAGACAACGCGAGCTCCCATTCATCTAAGAAGACGAGGTTGGTGATACAACAAAAAGGGATTCAAACACTTATCTGGCCGGCTAAGACCCCAGATCTGAACCCCATTAAAATCGTCTAGTATTATATAAAGTGTTAGCTAGAGCTATACTATGATATACAGAGCCTGAATCTAACCAGGCTTCGCGTATATATCGCGTATATATCGCGGAGGCCTGGGACGCGGTGTTAATTAAATATTTACTTCGTTTAGTAAATTCGATGCTTACTCGGCTTTAAAAGTGTTACGAACATGGCCCCAACGGGCCTCACCAACAGGCTAGAATGACACAGCTAACCCCTTAACGGGACGGACTATTAATGATGCGACCGACGCCTGGCGGGCGGTGTAAGTGTGGCTGAAAGCAACCATTTTCAAAACATAGGGACAACTAACGACGGATGGACTAATTAGAAGGAAGGAACACTATTTTATACGAGGTATGAAATAAGGAAATGAAATAGGCATGATATTAGGGGCTATTTTATATAAAGAATGAAAGAAGGATATGAAATACGAATGAACTTTATTTGGATATATAAGATTAAGGCTTCTTCTTAGTAACTTAGATAGAAGACTTAGTCGTTACCGATTGTTTGAAATATAAACTTATATGAATTTATATTCTTATGCCCTTATTATATATAATCACTACTTCCGTTATACGTGTTAACTTATTATTCGACCGTTACACCTTCTTATCGTTTTATAAGAATAAGACCCCTCCCTTAGCCTAATTACCTAGTAAAGACCCTTACCTTTGGGAAGTGCCTTTATAATAATAGTAACGACTCTTGTTTAGACCCTGACCGTGTTTTAGTTAAGTAATACTTAATATTATATCGACCGCGTCGGGTTTTATTATAACGTTTACGTAGCTCACGGCTCATATATAGGTTATATAGAAGAAGATCGAGGAATTAAAACTCTTTAATAAGTAGGGTACGGATTAGATTTAGTATTACGAGAGGCTTTTTACGGCTTACCCTATTACGGGCGGGAGTAAGGACCCATTTAAAATCCCCCCCCCTCGTAAGTACGACGGTAACTAGGACGGGCTTAAGGCCTTCCTAATATAATACCGCCTTTACTTTAAATACTACGCCCCGAACCTGGGCGACGGAACGGATAAGGTATTCACGGCTATTACTTACTTAGACGGACCGGCTACGGCCTAGGCCTAACCTTACCTTAACGATTACCTCATATATAAGAGCGATCCCGATAATATGAACACCGATATTAAAGAACTCTTCTCGTTATTCGGGAAATTTACTAATATACTCTAGGAGACGTTTGGAGACCCCGACATCGATAAAGAGTATAAACGAAAGCTAATCCGACTTAAGTAAATTAAATCGGCCTCCGTATATACTAACGAATTTAGGCAAATTATAACGTACCTTAAATAAGAAGACGAACCCGTTATAGTTTAATATTATAAGGGACTCAAGGACGACGTCAAGGACGAAATTAATAAGGTACCTAAATTAAACTTATTGACCGATTATTATATTATAACTATCGGCATCGACAATCGGCTATATTAACGTAAGATAGAAAAGAAAAGGAAAGACGGTGAAAGAACCCACTTCTAAAAGAATTATTATAAATACACTAAAGGAATAAGCTAGAAGAGTTAACCTTGTTAAGATTTTATATTTTTTACCTAGTAATTAGTTCTTTATGTAAGCTTATATAATCTGATAAAGATATGGCATAAAATAAGTAGATAAGTAGATAGAAGGGCTGCGTACCCTCGAGTGGGCAGCGTACCCTCGAGCGGACCTTACAGTGTCCTGATCAGAAGTCCCCAGGCGGTCCGACCACTAAAAAATCCATAGCTCAGCGGTCTGGACAGGCAATAGCGGTCATTGACAGCTAACGCCGGAAAAACGGGTGGACTGCGCAGGGGGTCTCCCTGCGCCGTGAGTCGTAGTTGCCCACGCACCCGCCATTATTTTTGCGGGACTCACGAGACTGGTAGGCATTCTGCTGTGTTTAGCTGAGAAAGCCACTTCGAATTACCGAAATAGGAAGGGGGCTGCCATAGAAAAAAAGAGGCCCGTGCATTTTTACAGTGAAAGCCATTTTACAGTTAGACCACGCTGTGATTGGCCCAAATCGTGAAAGTCAACAGGGGTCTCGATGTAACTTAGGTTAGGTTAATGTTGGAGTTTATCTGAAAAAGGAAGGGAAGGCAGGGCTGAAGGTAGGGCTGAAAGCAGGGCTGCTTCTGCTTTTGTCTGGTGTCATTTGAATTCAGGGGTAAACCGTAAAGTAAGTATGCAACCAACTCTTTTCACCTGTACGCGATGGAGAAGTAAAGCGTGTTAACGACGATTGACGACTACGTTTCTTATGAAGAGTAGTATCGCAAGTTGCTGTGCCGGCCATGCAAAAAGGCCGTGGCACCGGGCCAGGGCGTGGAGTCGCATTTCCGACGGCACCACAAGCTCACCGGTGCGCTACTACGCGAGATCGTCGACACGTACGGCTACGAAGAAGGTATTGACGGTATTAATGGTACGGTTCCCGACGACGGCCAGCTACCTATTACTGGGCTACCGGTGTATGCTGGGTCTCTTTGTACGTAGTGCCGGTACTGTATAAGAGGCCGACGAGACATTACGCGGTATTAGAAGGCGGCGAGGTATAACGCGAGCGGGCCCCGATCGACGCCAGTATAGCTCTAAACGTGGTCTAGCGGGCCCTATACGCGGTATTAGATCGTTGGCGCGGTATAACCGTACGACGCGCTAGTTAACGCGGTTAGGGGCTTATAATACGTATTAGCGGAACGGAAGAAGTTACTCGACGCGGAAGATAAAGAGCGGTTATAAAAAGGCGACGAAAAGGAGAGCGTAGACCGCGACTCGGAGTGGGTGAAAGCTTTACGGTAGGTATACTACTTTAGGTCGCGGAAGCTACTCGATATCTATACCGCGGCGACGTACTAGTAAGCGTTTAGCGATAATAAGGGGTATAGGTAGTATAGTAGCTAAAACACCCCGGACGACGTAAAGGAGCGGCGTATCCTATAACGGTTAAGCGAGAGCTTTAACCGCGAGGTGGAGCGGTGTTATAGGCGGCTAGATAGCGTGCCGGCGTGGACGTTAGGCTTATTAAAAAGTATCGTACCCTTTATAACGGGGGGTAAGCTTTTCCGGATGCCCGCGATAAAGGCGACTGTCGACCGGTATACGCTTATAGGGCGGCGGTTTCTTAGCTTTTATTACCGTACCTACTAGCTCGGGCGCGCCGCGGCGGAGATATAATAAGCGATCCGGTTCCGAGACGAGTAGTAGGCGTTATTTATTAACGTCGTCTATACGGTAACGGAGCTCGAATAAAGTAGTCAGGCCCGTAGTGTAGATACGACGCGGCGGGCTATATTAGGCGAATACGACGTGGGTAATACGACCGAGAGCGAGGGAGAGAACGAGGCGGTAAGCGTAGTTAACGGCGAGACCGAGATAACGGCGACGGTAATACTCGACCGGGCGGTATTTTTATTTTTACTCGCGTATATCCGTGACCGCGTTAGGGGCGACGTATACCAAAACCCGTTGCTGGGATTCTACGCGGCGCTTAGGATTCGGGCGTAACCACTCGGGTATACCGAGCCGTAGATATATACGGGTTAACTAGCGGCGATCGTCTGGTAGTGTCGGTTATTCTTTATAGAGGACGCCTTCTAAGGCGAGCCGTATAACGAGGACGAGCTAGGTATCGACGCTATTAACCGTTTCGACCAGGCGTACGCGTAATAGTTATGTAAAGGCCGGTATACCGTAGTCGACGTAATCGTAGGCTAGATAGCGTACGGTAAAGAGTACCGGATACAGGCTAAGGGGCGTACGACTATATATTAGTCGGAGGATAAGGCGGTACTTTACTAGGACGGTAAAGGCATTTCGGTCCACGACTTTTAAAAAACGATATATACGCTAGTCGACGATACGGAGTAACTCTTAACTAAGTTGTTTACCGGCTAGTGGGGCGACGTACGCCGTAGTCTCGTACTTTTACGGATCTAGAATAATATAGTGCGGCTCGGCGTGGGCTAGTCGTTTACGATATAAGCGAGTAACGTATGGTTATAGCCCGGGCCGGCGAAGGTGATTAAATAAAACGGGCCCGTATTATAGGAGGCGCGGCGTAGGCGGTAGAAGACGACCGGGATCCGGGTATAGCTACGGCGGCTCGAGCTGTTTCGACGGGTATTATTAACGACGTTATACGTGTAGGGTGGTTAACTAGGGTACGGGCCCGAGGTAATAACGATACGGTATTACGACTCGTAGTAAGTACGGCGTAACGTCTATATCTACGGCGGGTAAGTGATAGTCGTAACCGACCGTAATAAGATAAAGGCGATATACGGGCGCGGCCGTAAAGTGGCGCGGTTTCTCCCGGAGCGTATCGGGCGGATAGTACTCGCCTATATATTATGGTTACTACCGGCGGAGCGGGTATTATTAATAGAGGGGAATATCTAAGGCCTACGGGGCGACTAACTTAAGTATATATAACGGTACGGGGTATCGTCCGTATAGAAGACGGACCGGTTTAACGGGTATCTCTACGTCGTAACGTAAGCGGGGATCGGGGTTAAGATTAAGATAACGCGGTACCGGCCGGTGGCGATCGAGATAAGACGGTAGATTAAAGGGCTCGTTATCCGTTAAGTAAAGGCGGCCGCGGCCGACGTTTTAGACTCGGACGACGACGGATTTAACGTAGACCCGTTAACTAGCGAGGCGGTGCCGGTGGGCGGTAACTAGAACGATATATGGGACTTATAGGCGACGTATAGTACGCGGGTTACGCGGCAGTATTATAGCGTACATATAGCGTTTATGGGTAACTTATAGCCGGAGATAGTCGAGACGTTCCGGGCGATTAATAGACTATGGCACTAGTTCCTCGAAAAAGGATATAAGGGGCGGGCGGTGACGGAGACGGTAGCGGTATCTTACGAAATAAACGCGACGAAGAGCTATAAACGTAGCGGGACCGCGTCGACGGCGACGGCGGCGTAGTAAATACGTAAGGAATAATACGAGTAACGAAAATAAGAACGATAATAATAACGGCGAGTAGTAAACTACGACGAGGTCTAAACGGGGCTCTAGGCGTTACTCGGCCCGTCGGCGTAGTAGAGGTCGGCTAAGTAAGAGGCGTATGCGCGCCTAATTCTCGAGCTTTAAGACGAGTAGTCGGCCATCTATATCTTACTAACGGGGGTGGGTAAGAGTATTTTATTTCTATTGTCGGCGGTGCTACCTTAGGCCGGGATAAGTATTATTATCGTGCCGTTCATAGCGCTTTTATAGGACTTAGTGAAGCGGGCGCGCGATATAGGGGTAGACTATATCGCGTTCTAATTAGGGCTAGCGTTGACCGGACGGGAATAACGGGCGGCGCGGCTAGTCGTAGTTAACGTAGACGTGGCGGCCGGGACGGCGTTTTACGCGTATATAAAAGGGCTTATGGCGGCCGGCGTATTATAACGGATTTTTATCGACGAGTGCTATACCGTCATTACCGACGTAGGGTATAGGGCGCGGCTCGGCGAACTACGCAGCTTACACCGGTTTAGTAAGGCGCTTATCCTATTAATAGCCACGTTACCGCCGTCGGTCGAGAGCTAGTTCCGCCGAGAGATACTCGTCGAGGACGCCGTTATTCTCCGAGACCGTACGACCAAGTTAAATATACGGTACCGGGTCGAGGTCGTACGCGTAGACAAGGGTCGAGATAAGGTACTCCGGTAGGCCACCAAGGTCGTCGACGAGCTCGCCGGGGCTATGACGACGGGCTAGAAGGGCGTAGTATACTACCGGTCGCGGTAATAGTACGAGGCGGTAGCGGAGGTAACGGGGTACGGGGTATATTATAACGGGATAAGCGACGCGGAGCGGTAGGCCGTACGCGAGGTATAGATCTAGGGCAAGGCCGGGCGGTAGATCGCAACGACCAACGGGCTCGGGACCGGTGTAGACATTACGGGCATCGTCGCGGTCGTACACATAGGTCGTCCGTACGGGTTAGTGGACTTTATCTAATAAACCGGACGAGGCGGGCGGCGGCTAAACGAAGAGGTATAATCCGTAGTCGTATACGACGGGGGGGCCGGACGGGTAAAGCCGACGGAGGGGTATATAGAGAGATAAAACCGGGAAGCGTTATAAGCGTATTTAGAGATAAAAGGCTACCGGCGGGGGGTGATCGGGGCGTTTTTCGACGGCGTCGAGGGAGAGACGTATTAAACGCTAGACGGGGTAACGTAATACGACTAATACGGCGTATAAGTAGTAAAAACCGAAGCTATAGACGCCCGTATAATACGAATAAAGTAGACGGCGGCCGAGAAGGAAGAGGGCCGGCGGGAGTAACTCGTACGGCGGTAGATCGCGGAGGTCGGGGAGGCGTACGCGGCGTGCCATATAACGTAGTAGTAGTACCTAGAGCTCGATACGGACTAGAGGAGGTAATAGTCCTAGTACGACGAGGGGATACGATACTAGACCGTAGTAGATATACCGGTGGCGGAGGCGAAGAAGGCGGTGGTGTTCCCTAAGCTGGCGTACTGTTACCGGTGTAAGCTACCGTTAAATTAGTACGAGGAGTAACGGGGGGAGGAGGAGAGCGAATATACGGCCGAGGATATAGTGACGCCGGTAGTGTTATTGGCGATGGATATAGGGTGGGTAGGTCGGGTGTTAGAGTCGGTGGCCGGTATAGATATTAGTTCTTTTACGGAGGAGGTGGTGTTTTTCCGGTAGTTAGGGGAGGCGCGGCGGTTTTACGGGACGCGGGGGACGAATACGTTGGTATTATAGGAGGCGCTTTTATATACGGCGTTTTTATAAAAGAGGTAGAAATCGTTTTTAAATAAAAAAAAAAAAGAAAGTAATATATTTATACGATAGTAGAAGAAAGAATTTAAAAAGAAAATAATAAAAAGAATTATAAAAAAGAATTAAGAATAGTTTAAACGTATTAAAATAGTTTATATAATTTAGTCTTAATAAGGTTTATATAAAACACCCTTAATACGCGGAATTAACTCCCGGTAGGGTCCGCGCGGAGCGCCCGTCGGAGACGAGAAGTAAAGTATAAAATATAAATTAAAAAAGAGTATAAAATAATTAAAAAGAATACGTAAAAGGTAAAAAGGAGAATATTAAAAAAGGGGGCTAAGAGAGCCGTAAGGGCGGCGGTTAAGGTAAACGGCTAGCTAAGTTTACGGAGTGCGTTTAATACGTATAACTAGCTCCCGGCGGGGTCCGCGCGGAGCGCCCGCCGGAGGCGAAAATAAAAAGTAAAGTTAATAATAACGTAGACGCCCTTAATAAGTAGGATTAATTCCCGGCTATATCTACGCGAAGCGCCCCTAATACGTAGAATCAGCTCCCGGTAGGGTCCGTACGGAGCGCCTACTAAAGGCGAAAAAGAAAAGTAAGGTTAATATAAATATTTATAAAAAAGAGTTAAAAAGAGTTTTAAAAAGTAGAATAAAAAGTAAAATAAGTAAAGTAAATAAGGTAATAAAAGAAAATAATACGGTTTAAAAACAGGTAAGAAGGATAAGTTAATAAGGAGGTAAAAAAGATAAAAGGCGGTAAAAAGTATAAAGTTAAAGTAAAGTAAAGAGAGAAAAACACACCTTAATAGACTAAAAGAAAAAAAGGAAAAATAAAGATTAAATAACGGAGTATTAGTACCAGTAAGAGTATTAATAAGCGTATTAGTATTAATAATTAACGCTAGTATTAAAGTGAGTTAAAGAGGGGGTTAACAAGGATAATAATAAAACCGAAAAGAAGGTAAAGGGGGTAAACCGAAGTAGAAAGAAAGTTAAAAAGGAAAAAGAAGAAAGGAAGAAAAGGTAAAAATAGGTTAAAGTAATATTAAAGTAAAATAAAGAAAGGTTAAAAAAGAAAACGGGTAAAAGGAAGTAAAGGTTAAAGATAAGTTTAAAAGAAGAGGAGGTAAAAGGGAGAGGGTTAAAAGGTAGGTGTTAAAAGAGAAGTAAAAAAGAGAAGTTTAAAGGAGGGTAAAAGAATAAGGTAAAAGGAGGTAAAAGGCCCCCCTAAAGTCTATAAAATAAAAAAAAATATTCAAGTTAAAGTAAAAGAGTATTACGGCGAGTACTAATACTAGTGCTAGCGAGAGTATTAATACCGGTAAAAGTATTAGTACTAGCGAGAACGATAGTATTAATGCTTATAAGAGTGTTAGTGTTAGTGGGTGTATTTATAAGAGTAAGTGGTGAAAAGAATAGGGTTAAAAAGAGGTAAAGAAAAGAAGAGGGAGGTAAGGTATAAGTAAAAGGATTAAATTAAGTAAGAAGGTTAATATATAAGAAGAAAAGGGTAAAAAGGGTAAAAGGTAAAAGTAAAAGAAAGGTAAAAAAACGGAGAAAAAGTAGAAAAAACGGGCCCGTTAAGTTGATATTTTTAATAGGGTAAGGTAAAGTAAAGGAGGTTAATTAAGTTAAAGTAGGTCGGGTAAAGTAGAGTAATATAAAGGCGGCGGGATAGGTTAAGATAAAGCGGGTAAGGTAGGTCGGGCGGGTTTATATAAAGTAAAGTTAACGGGTTTAGTTTAAGTAGGTTAAAGAGGGTAAAGTAAATTAAAGCCGGTAACGTAAGTAGGTGGATAACGTATCTTAACGGGTTAAAGGAGGTAAAAAGTAACGGGTTAAGTTAAGGTAAGTAAGGTAAAGTAAAGCGGGAAAGGTAATATTAGGGGGGGTAAAAAGGAGAGGGTTAAGAGGGAGGTAAAATAAGTAGGGTTAAGAGGGAGGTTAAATAAATAAGGTTAAGAGGGAGGTAAAATAGGTAGGGTTAAAAGGGAGGTAAAATAAGTAGGGTTAAGAGGGAAGTAAAATAGGTAGGGTTAAAAGGGAAAAGGGAAAAAGGGGGTAAAAGAGAAGTAAAAAACGAGGGTAAGAGGGAGATTATTACAAAGGCACTTCCTAAGGGGTAAGAGTCTCTACTAGGTGATCAATCTAAGGAGGGGTCTTATTCTTGATAAAATAATAAGAAAGTGTAACGGTCGAATAATAATTAATACGTATAATAAGGGTAATAGGCGTAGTAATTATATATAATAAGGGTATAAGAATATTAGTTTATATAGGTTAATATTTTAGATAATCGGTAACGACTAAGCCTTCTATCTAACTAATAAGGAGGAAGCCTTAGTCTTATATATCTATTAAACTTTATACGGCTTTATTCGTAAACTTTATTCCTATATAAAGTTTCAGCCAAACTTCATACCACTTCATATTCAAACTTTATTCCTATATAAAGTTAGTCCTACTAGGAGGGCATTCCAAGGACGTTTCTTAACCAACGTGGGGTATTAAGCCAATCAGAGTACAGCATTCTTTATCGTTGGTCAAGTATCGGTTGGAAAAGAAACGGAGCGCTGATTGGTCCAATCCCAGCTAACCTAACCTATTAAGGCAACTTAGGGTAGTGTAAGACGACGTACACTATCCCGATTCTGCTCCCATGCTCGTGTGATATCAGGGGTTTGTGTAATTGTGATGGAAAGCGCGTTGTGTTCGCGATCGCGTTTTCGCTTTTCTTCTAGTTTTTATCTTCTTGCTTCTTCCGCATACAATGGACGAGCTCGTTTTTATCGAAGAAATATACCGGCTGCTCGTATGCCGGCCGTGTCGGATCGCCGTGCGGCCGGGCAACGGAATTGAAAGCCATTTCCGCAGGCGACACCAATGTAAGGGCGCCCTATTATAAGAGATTGTGTCCACCTACCAAGACATGCGTTTAAACGACCCGGATACCGTCGCGTTGCCGGCGGACGGGACACGCGCCATCCCCGAGCTTCCCATCCATCACGGCCACCAGTGTCCGCAATGCTCGTTTCGGACACGCACACACGATAATTACATCCGCCATCGACGGCTAGCCAGCCACCCCGCAGGCAACGGCACGCAATTAATCCAAGTCCAGCTCTAATCCTAGTATATAGGGCGGTATACGCGGTATTGGATCGTGGGCGAGGGAGCGAGGCACGACACGGACCTTATAACGCCATCCCAGCTCGATACCGTACTCGACTAGGCCTAGACCGAGCTAGCCGCGGAGGACGCCCTACGGTTACGTAAAGGGGATGCGGCCGAGGGTATCGACCACGATTTACCGTGGGTAAAGCGCGTGCGTTGGGCGCGCCATTTTGGCCCGTCGCGCGACTTGACCGCCATTGCCGAGGTAGCGTAGTGGATCCGGGCCAAGGGCGAATAGGCTAAACGGGGACGGTAAGCTAAAAAGGACAAGGCGGCCGAGTAGACGTAGAGGCGGATCGAATAGCTAGGTATAAGCTTTTACCGCGAGGTGGAACGGTACTGCCTCCGCCTCGACAACGTGCCGGTGCGTACCCTATAACTGCTAAGCAATATTATACCGTAGAAAATAGTCGAGGTGCCGTTCCAGCGGAAGGCGTACGAGGTATCGATGGATAAGTATAAGCTGGTAGGCCAGCGCTTTCTTATATTCTGCTATCGGGCGTACTAGATCGGTCGGAAGGAGGCGGAGACGTAGTGGGCGATACGGTGGACCGACGAGTAGTGGAGCTTGTTCCAGGACATGGTGGACGAGTTGCAGCGGATAGAGGCCGAGGGGCAGGACGGCGGCGGCGCGACGTACGATAATAAGGGCGATAACGAAGCCGGCTGGATATTTAGCCCGGCGGCCACGCCCGACGGCGACAACGCGGCTATATAAGCGCTCGACCGGGCTTACTTCCGGTTTCTCGTAGCGTACATTCGGGTCCGCGTCGGCGGCAATGTATACACCAATCCGCTACTATACTTCTACGCGGCCATAGGCATCCATCAGCAGCCGCTTGGCTTCTACGAGCCGATTAGCTACACCGGCCAGCTGGCGGCCATATTGTAGTGGAGCCGGCTGTTGTTTCTCGAGGCCGTGTTCGAGGACGAGCCACAGGACATGGACGAGCTGTCGTATCCAGCGCTGGCGCGCTTTGACGAGGCGCACGCGCAGTGGTTATACAGCGGCACCCATTCTGTGGTGGATGTGCTGCTCGAGTGGATGGCCTACGGCAAGGGCTACCGGAAGCGGGCGCTAGGCCGCGCGACAATGCGCTGGTCGGCCGACCATGCTATGCTGTTCTAGAACGGCGAGGCCATCCGCGTGCGGGACATCCAGTAGACGCTGTGTGGGCTAGTGCGACAGACCGAGTAGAAGCTCGACGAGCTAATAGGCGGCACCTGGGCGCGGGCGAGTGGCGGCCTCGCGCTGGACCGGATCTAAGACAGTATACTACGGCTGGGCGTTGGCCAGTCGTTTGCTACGTAGGCGGCCAATATATGGCTGGTACCCGGGCCGAGGAAGGTACTCGACGCTATACAAGGCCAGTTGTGGAATACGCGCGACGGGCAGTGGCGGGCGAATGCGGTACGGTAGTGGCTACGGCAGCTTTCCTAGTTCCGGCAGCAGATATTAATCGTATCGTACACCTGGGCGGGCCAGCCTAGGCGCGGGCCCGAGGTGATGACGATACGGTATTGCGATACGTGGCAGGTATAGCGCAACGTCTACGTATATAACGGGCAGGTGATACTCGTAACCGACCGCGACAAGATGAAGGCGATACGCGACATTGGCCGCAAGGTGGCGCGGTTCCTGCCCGAGCGGGTCGGGCGTATATTGCTCGCGTATATCTTGTGGCTACTACCGGCGGAGCGGCTGCTACGGCGGCAGTGTACGTTACCGTTACCGGCCGACAAGGACCTAGCGTATCTATGGCGGGACGGTAGCTCGGGCGCGTAGGACGCCGACCGGCTTAGCACAGCGTTAGGGCGCGTGATGTAGGCGGGCGTTGGCGTAGCTATGTAGGTGATGCGGTACCGGTAGGTGGCGATCGAGCTAGGGCGGTAGGTGAAGGGGCTCGTCGTACGGCAGTAAGAAGCAGCGGCCGCGGACGAGGTAGACGACGACGACGAGGGGCTCGAGGTCGACCCGGCGACGGGCGAGGCGGTGTTGTTTGACGGTAGCTAGAACGTAGTGTAGGATTTATAGGCGACGTACGGTACGCGGATCGCGCGGTAGTATTACGGTGTCTACGTAGGCTTCCTAGGTAACCTGTAGCCGGAGATGATCGAGACGTACCGGGCTATTAACGGGCTGTAGCACTAGTTCTTAGAGAAGGGCTACGAGGCGGAGACGACGGGGGAGGCGGGTGCGGTAGGTACGGCGGGTACGGCGGGTACGAGGCGGGCTTCTTTATATACGAAACGGAAGAGAGAGCCAGACATAGAGCAAGGCGTACGTCGGCGCCAACCACCACATCTACCACATCCACCATCCCGTCACGACAACGACGGTCTCGTGGCGTACAACGACATCACGTACGGGCTATAGACCTTATTCGGTGCGGCGGGGGTATAGCGGACGGTGAAGTAGGAGGCGTGTATACGGACGATCTTCGGGCTAGGCCGCGGGCAGTCGGTAATCTACGTTCTTCCCACGGGCGCCGGCAAGAGTATCTTGTTTCTACTACCGGCGGTGCTCCCACGGACGGGGACAAGCATTGTGGTGGTGCCGTTCGTGGCGCTACAACACGACCTCGTCCAGCGGGCGCAGGACATGGGCGTGGATTACATCGCCTTCCAGAGCGGACCGGCCGCGGCCGAGCGTATATAACGGGCGGCGCGGCTCGTCGTGGTTAGCGCCGACGTGGTTGCCGGGGAGGCGTTTTATACGTACGCGGACGGGCTAGTGGCGACGGGGCTACTCTAGCGGATTTTTATCGACGAGTACCATACGGTGATCACGGACGTGGGGTACCGCGCGCGGCTGGGCGAGCTGCGTAGCCTGTACCGCTTTGGCCGGGCGCTGGTGCTCCTAACGGCCACGCTGCCGCCGTCGCTAGAGCCGTGGCTACGGTAAGAGATGTTAGTCGAGGATGTTATGGTGGTGCGGGACCGGACGACTAAACATAACGTGTAGTACCGGGTAGACGTGGTCTAGCCAGGGCCGACCGCGCGCGAGCGGCTTATCTAGCGAGCCGTCGAGGTGGCCCGCGAGCTAGGCGAAGGTATGGGCGAGGGGTAGAAGGGCGTGCTATATTGCCGGTCGCGGGAGTAGTGCGAGGCGGTGGCAGAGGCGATAAGCTGCGCGGCGCACTACAGCGGGATAACGGAGGACGCGCGCCAGGCTATACGGGGGCCATAGATCGAGGGGCGTGGTAAGGGCGCGCCGCGGTAGATCACGGCGACGAGTGGGCTCGGGACGGGCGTCGACGTTACAGGGATCGTGGCTGTAATACACGTCGGGCGACCGTACGGGCTCGTAGATTTTATACAACAGACCGGGCGTGGCGGGCGGCGAGCGGGCGAGCGCGTATAGTCGGTGGTGGTATACGACGGACAGGCTGGGTGGGTACCGATAGACGAGGGGTAAGTAGAGCGGGTTAACCGGGAGGCGATGTAGGCGTTCTTAACGATAGCCGGGTATCGACGGACGGTGCTCGGTGTCTTTCTCGACGGGGTGGCGGGGGAGACGTATAGCGGGCTCGAGGGCGTAGCGTGGTGTGACCATTACCAGGGTAGCGGGGTAACGAGCAGCGACGAGAGCAGGCCGGCGTAAAGGGAGGGACGCGCGGTCTACGCGGAGGAGGACGAGGCGAGCGACGAGAGCGACGAGAGTGACGAGAGCGGCGAGAGCGGCGAGGCTACCTAGCTATAGACTACGGTGGGTAAAGAAGAGGGCCGGCGGGAGTAGCTCGTGCGGTGGTGGATGACCGAGGTCGGGGAGTCGTACGCGGCGTGCCATGTGACGTGGCAGTAGTACCTAGAGCTCGACGTGGACTAGAAGAGGTAATGGTCCTAGTGCGACGAGGGGATGCGGTGCCAGACCGTGGCGGACATCCCGGTGGTAGAGGCGAAGAAGACGGTGGTGTACCCGGAGCTGGCGTATTATTACCGGTGTAAGCTACCGTTAAATTGGTGCGAGGAGCAGCGGGGGGGGCAGGCGAGCGAATATACGGCCGAGGATATAGTGACGCCGGTGGTATTGTTAGCGATGGATACGGGGTGGGCAGGTCGGGTGTTAGAGTCGGTGGCCGGTATAGATATTAACTACTTTATAAAGGAGGCGGTGTTTTTCCGGTGGTTAGGGGAGGCGCGGCGGTTTTACGGGACGCGGGGAACGAACGTGTTGGTGTTATAGGAGGCGCTTTTATATACGGCGTTTTTATAAACGGTAAATATAGATATAAATCGAGAAGTAAGAAATTAATTTAGATTAAAGAAAAGAAAGTATATAAAGGATAATAAATAGGTATAAAAA
>WNYF01000196.1:0-29958 GCA_021396225.1 Sporothrix inflata
CGGTTACATAAATAACTTGTTGTTTTTTCAAATTTTTTCGGAAATCCCAAAAACCGGGGTTTTCTAATTTTATAAAAAATTTTTTTTTTTTGCCCCCCCCCCCCCCCCCCCGGTAAATTGTTATGTATGAAGAGGTTCGCATTTTGGATGGATGTACGTTCGTACGTCGTACTGTTGTCATCCGTGGGGCTACCTACGCAGCTACGGTAGGAACACCAGCTAATAATACGGGGAATTTTGAGGCCAGGATGGTCTGGCCAATCAAAACCAGGCCAGGCCACGTTAGGCAAGGCTTTGCCACGTTAGACCAGGCTGCCAGATCCGCCTATTCCCAACGGGCGGGAGCTAACAGCAAACATCAACGTCATCATAGAATGCTACGATAAGCGACCTTGTTGCAACGTGCGCAGGCCATGATTGTCCGTAGGCCGCCGCAGATCTTCGTCCCACTACGCACATTATTATTACCCGCTCGCGCCTTTCGAGCCTGCCGCTCGCCTCGCCTTCACCATTTCTTCCTTTCACGGCAAATGCCATTTGCTTCCTTCTCAGGTCCTCGATGTTCCCACCCTCCTCACCCTCCTCTCGATCTTGCGCCCTCCGCTCGCCTCAGCAGCCCTCGACCTTCACGGCATTTTATCCCGACTGGGTTACGGTGACTGCCTAACCAGACGGCAACGACCACGATCGCAAGGGGATCGCCAACGGTCTATCCGGCCTGCTCTCTACCCTACATCACGCCCTCCTCGACGCTTGCACCTCTGCACCTCTCCTCCCCGGAGCCTCTCTCCAACTGCCAAGCATTCCACTCCAGATGGCCGCGCAGCCGAGCCGCTCGCAACTGCACCAGCTCGCGAACTGTCCTTCCTACATGCACAATCGCGGGCCTGGATGCTACCTTGCGCCCGTACCTCAGCCTCAGCCGGATGCTTGGCTTGAAGGTATCCCGCCGAGCAATGCGCAGTTTTTTTATGCATCCATCGTCCCTATCGACGACCCTCTCTCGGCCCCTTCTGGCGATTCCAAACCCCCAAAACTACCTCTACGGCCTTTCTCCCAAGCAGACAGCAACAGACTTGAAACGACTTGGCTACATCTCTTCTCCGACGAAGACCGGGAGAACCATGATGCAGCAAGGCGCCATCGCAACCCGGGCCCACGTCTGTCGCAGTCAAACGAAGACACGCTGGACATTGTGGTGCGAAATCTTACCGCGCGTCACCGCTTGAAGCACTTGCAGGAAGCAGCCCCCGAGTACGATGCCATCACAACTGTTAGAGCTACCCTGCAAGGGGCGGCAACTTCCATTCCGGTTTGCTGCGAGCAGCTACTTACCGACGCCCGCGTGGAATTGCAAACCCTGTTTTGCCCGCTTGTTGTTCGACGCTGTGCTGCGCTCAGTGTTGACAAGGTGACGCAGAGAGTCATGGTGGCGCTCAACTACGCCAAAAAGAGCCGGACAGAACCAAACAGTTTATTGGCGTCATCTGCTATACAGCCGAGCATGGCTTCACCCGCAGCATCAAATAATGCCCTACCGCGAAAACAACAGCCAGGGTCCCTGCTAACGCCAAACTCGGCGCCTGGCCCAGCGTCCCTTGCTAACCAGGTCACTTTATCTCCCAACAGGGACGTGACAGGAGCTACCGACGACTCCATTTCAGACCCGGCTGCACTTCCCACTCCCGTTCCTCTCCCTCCCAGGCTGCCTGTCCCCGATGACGGTATTTCTGGGAAGCCATTTTTGCGCGCGGATATGCCAAGCGGCTCGTTGCGAAGTTCCGCATCTCTTTCGCCGTTGTCTCGTGCAATTGGAGTCGAACATACAGGCTCGGCAGCGGCCCCAATAGCCATCTCCAACAATGGCGACCATTCTGAAATTCAGTCTCTGTGCTTGTCGTCACCTTCTCGACAGCCACGGCAATCTCTCTCCGCGTCCGACGAAAACAACCATGCGGAAAAGGAGACATTGCGAGACGAAATACAATCCTCCTCATCGTTGTTAGACCGCTTGAGGAAATCGTTCGAGGTTGCCGTTGGTATCTCGCGTCTGCACACAGTCGACTTGCCTGCCCTCCAAATGAAACCAATTTACTGGTCCCCTGTGCACGACATATCTACCGTCCAGCGGGCCACCTGGTTTTACAGAGACACAATGATGCCCCTGGAAGCCACTGTGGCCAACCAGCTAGAATCGCTGTATCGAGAATTACGCCCATGGTCGGAAACATGGAAAATTGAGCTACGTTGCGCAATCGATATTGGGCCTATTGGTGAGGAAAAGGTGTCCCAGCCATTGTGGCCGCCAACCACCCAGGAAAACCCCAAAACAAGGGCAGATATAGCCCACTCGGAGCCCAAAATATCCAGTGACCCTTTTTGCGCCGCCCACTGCTACCAGGGCGCAGCGGCGGCTGTGGGCACCGCAAGGCCTCGAGCTATGTTAGATTCTGGCGGGACAGCCACAAGCGGTTCTGTCGACCCTGCTTCACTATCTCCTACTGCAGAAAGGAGCTTTGCCAATTACCATGCTATCTTCAAGGATGGCACGACAGCCTTTCTCCTCAAGCCCAGCCTAAAACCTTCAGCCTACTACGGCCGGCGGCCTATTGCAAAAATTTGCAAGGGTGCAACGGTCGGGATTCCCATTGTCCGAGGCTTCGACAGATCTGCCTGGAACCGCATCCACGATCAATCTCCGAGTAGTGCTATGTCCGAGGGTTTTCCCGCCCCGGCCGCCTTGGCCCCGGCTATTGTAGCGGAAGACATCCCCGATCGCCAAGAAGGTCATTCGGACTGTCCTGGCTGCAAAGCCGACAAGTTGGGCAGTCAGGTATCCGATCTCGTGCTAGTCATACATGGCGTTGGGCAGAAACTAGCGGAGAGGGTTGAGAGCTTTCACTTCACGCATGCCATTAACGGGCTACGGCGGGCGATGAGTGCAGAGCTAAAGACGCCCCTTGTACAGTCGGTCCTCCGTGACGGCCACAATGGAATTATGGTCTTGCCAGTCAACTGGCGGCACACGCTGTCGTTTGAAGACGGGGGGTTTTCAGAAAACTCTGGCCAGGAAGAGCACTCCACCACTGGCGGCTTCGAACTCAAGGACATCGAGCAAACCAGCATTCCGGCCGTCCGAAGTATGATTTCAGACGTCATGTTCGATATTCCCTTCTACATGTCGCACCACAAGCCAAAGATGATCCTTTCACTGGTACGCGAAGCCAATCGGGTCTATCGCCTCTGGTGCCAAAACAACCCGGGCTTCTCAGAAACTGGCCGGGTGCATCTTATTGGCCACTCTCTCGGAAGTGCGATGGCCATTGAGGTGCTATCCAAGCAGCCAACAATACCCCCTCGCATCGGGACCGATCGTACGCCACCAGAAACAAGCTTTTTCGAATTCGACACTAAAAACCTCTTCTTACTCGGAAGTCCCGCCGCCTTTTTCCTTCTCTTGGAGCGTGGTACCCTCGTTCCGCGCCGTGGTCGACAGAAGCCGGGCGTGGATACCCGTGACAGCATCGACAGTCGTGTCGTCGGAGAAGCAGGCGCGTTTGGCTGCCTCTCCGTAGATAACATATACAACGTGCTCGCAAAGGAAGATCCTATTGCGTACCTGCTTAACGGGACTATCGACACGGCTTATGCAGCCAGCCTCAAAACAGCGTATGTGCCCTCGGCGACGGTCGGTTTCTTCGCCTCTTTCAGCCACTCTCTTAGGAGTATCATCCCGGGAACGCCTACAACTCCTCACCCGGTAGATACCTCTCTCTCTGTTCCCGCTGTTCCATCCATCGTGCAGCTACCGTCCCAGCTCGAACTCGAGGTCCACGATTTCACCCGAGAAGAGATCGCCGAACACAAAGCTTATCTTCTCAACGACAACGGACAAATCGACTACTTGCTGCAGTCCGGCGGTGGTCCCCTTGAAATTCAATACCTGAATATGCTCAGTGCTCACACGAGTTATTGGACTAACCATGATCTCATTCGAATGCTGTGTGTCGAGATCGGCCGCCGCCCAGGTAAAGACCATGCGGTGCCAGCAATGCGCGCTGTCAAGTCTCTGAAGAGGGTGGTTCCAAACCTTGGCCAAACATAAACCTTCCCATTCTACTCAGGATGATTCGCAGTAAACAGCGGATTGTCATTCAATCTTTCAAGTACCATGTTCATACTTCTCCATGTGCATTGTCCCTACCTAGTATTATGTAGTAGAGAGCGGAAGATGTTATCCTGCATCTCCTACACGAGGAGTTCCGCACAAGCCCATTCGTATCGAAATTTATCACAACTGCCTTGCTTCCGTATCTCATGCCCCATCTAGTTCCATCATAGCCTCAGCCATGTCCTCGTCATCATAGGCGTCCCTATCCGCCTGGGTGTTTTCTGGGCCTAGGTACCGCGCCATTCCCGCCCCGTTGATCTGCTCCTGGAGCTCCGCTATCCGATCAAAATCGGCCTTCTCTTGGTGTCTCTTTAAATCTGCAGGACTCCATGTACTGATACCCTCTTGGTCCTTCGCGTGGAAAGGCTGCGCCATATCCCGCAAAAATTTCTTTGCGTTGCTGACGGCCATGTCGGTGCTAAGGTTGGCATCGGCTTCTAACAGAGCTTGGTTGATCCACTTTGGAAGCTGGTTTCGCTTCTTTTGATACCGCCGGTCAGCGAGAACCATGATCCCATAATCGTCTTTTCCACGCAAAACACGCCCCAAGCATTGCGCTGCATGCCGCATGGCGTCAAAGGAAAGGAAGTCGTTTTCGCGAATGCGGTATGTTTCGCGTAGAAACTCAAGGCGGGCCTTGAGAATTCGCGATTCGGTGTACTGGAAGGGGACACCGATAGACAGCACGGTACGGCCATATTGATGGTCAAAATCAATCCCTTCGGACACCTTGCCACGGGCAACGCAAAGCAACACAGCGCCCCTCCCGTTGCAACATGCTGTGCGGTACGTCTCCAGGGCCAAGGAGGTCTCCTGTGCATCTGGCGTCTCGACAAGGATGAGTTTGTACTTCCAGACTTCGTCCAAGATACCCATGCCTTGCCACATGCTGATGATGGACTCCATGTACAAGTACGAGGGAAAGAAAACCACCATACCGTCCGGAGTAATCTTGGCGAACTCGGTCAGGAGGTTACCATAGTTGCGCACGACACTTGGCTCGTTTCGGACTTGGAAACTAGTCGACATCGATGCCTGGTCACTTCCTCTCGTGACAATCATTGGCAAGAAGGAGCGCCGTGCGAGAGTCATACTATACGACTCCTGGACAACCGTCGTAAAGTCAAGCATCTTCGGGTACATCTCTAACGGAGAGATTGTCCCAGACGTGATGATTACGCTGCTGAAGCGTTCAAAGACAGGTTTGATGGCAATCGCGGCGTCCAGACATGTGAAGTGGAGTACCGGGTTGGGAACTTCCGCAGTGTCCGATTCAAACGGCTCGAGAATAAGCAAAAAGCCCTTTTCGTACGTCGCAACGAGGGTTGCAAAGGTTGCTACTTCTCGTAAAGGCTGGTAATCCTCGATGTTTGTGAGTTCCAGCGTGCGGACAAGAGACGCCAGTCGCTCCGCACAGAAGCGCAAAGGCTTTTTCTCGATGAAGGTGTATTCCTTCAAATGGGCCAGGAAAGACGGTGGTGTCTCCGAAATGACTTGCCGCACCTTCATCCGCGTCTATCACAGCAAACCTGTTAGCCACCAGGTACTTTTGGCGTTCTTCGTTCGTATACTTGCATAATCCCCAAACCCTCGCAGCCCTCATGGAATAGGGGACGAGACGGCTACTTACCTTCAAGTATTCTATAAACCTCTTGAGAAAGGCCACAAAATGTTCAGCCCGTCGGATGTTGCCAGGAACAGCTTCAGTAAGGAGATCTTCAGGGAGTGCTATTGGGTCTAAGTCAGAGAAGACGCTCTTTCCGCCTGAAGATCACGGCAAGAATTTGGTTGCGTGTACTTACTCGGGTTTGTCATAAAAGCGTCTTCCTGGCGTGCCTCGTCTGCTTCTCTCAAGCCTTGGACCAGTTTTTGATACTCGTTTTCCAGTTGCTTTTGGTCCGTTTCGCGCATCTCGTTTATCCTCCGCTCCAGGTTCTGTGCCCCCCTTGTAGCTTTCCGAAGAGAGTCCTCCGTGATATCGGTGCTCAGAGATTCGATACAAACATTGTCGATGTTGTGTGCTTCGTCGAAAACCACAATGCAATCCTTCGAGAGCTCCTTCGAGACCCTCTCTGCAATTTTAGGGTCAAGTAGGTAGTGGTAGGAGTAGATGATAACATTGCAAAATTGCATCTTCTTTGCGTTAGGAAACCGATCATACGACCCAGTTAGAGGACATCTGGGTCACTCACCATCCGACGAGACGTAAAATATGGACACTGCTTATGCTCTTCGCCATAACGCAGAAGACCATCAAGCGTCCAAACACCGTTCGGAATCAAGTTGTGAGGTTCAAGTTTGTCAAGGTTCTAGAAAATCCATAATTAGTTTTGAAGAGCCATATGACAGACAACACGAAGGGGCTGACAAGAAACACTCAAGAACGCAAACATACGTCATGGTAGACGCAAACATCAACGTCGTCGCCGCGTTCCTTCTTTTCTCTGACAAAGCCCGCTGTCAGGCTGCGGCATCGTGCATCGACAACAGCGCCACTTTTTTCGCGCTTCACGGATGGGTGGAGGCAGAGATTCTTTCGGCTCGTCAAGCCGAGCCCTCGGAACTCTTCCTCACTGCCAAGCTCGTGCGCCCGGTATTTCATCAATGCCTTAAGTTCCACGAGAGCTTTCTCGATCTCGGACATGGTACCTGTGTATCGCGGGGCAGGTCAGTCAACCAACCATGGTCGCGGTAGCCCACCATACACGTCCGGGAAGGGACACTGGGTGACTGACGGGAGCAGTAGATGAGTTTTCGCTGGGTTGGGTAGTACTGCTGGTATGCGACGATGAGCGACAGCAAAGACACGGTCTTGCCCGTGCCCGATGGCATTTCTAATACGCAGTTGCCCCCCGCATCTAGAGTCTCTATGTCTTGTTGTTAGATAGGCGCGTATTTGTTAAGGAAGAGTCACAACAAAGAGAAAGTGCAATATACTCTTGAGGTCACACATGTAGCTTCATATCAATGGAGCCTATGTTAGCCGAAGTCGCGAATAACCATGAATTACAAGCCGGATTGGCGGGCAAGCGAATAAAGGATACGGCGGCTCACGCATATTGCTCTGTCAAATTATGGTCAGTGCATTAGTCCAGTAGATAAGTGCGCAGCCAAGACAGGAGTGATGGATTTACCTGGGTAGATCCGTGGGTACGGAAACAAGACCGGCAGGTCACTAAGAATCACGCCGTGTGTTAGCTATGCTGCGTATCATCAAGGCATAAAGTCTAGAGCTGCCTGTGCCAGGGTGATGGGGTAAAAAAAGTAGCAGGAGGGCTGTCACGCACTCGATGTTGAATTTCATGGTGTGCGAGGCGAGGCTAGCGAGCCTGCATGTGTCTTGTCTAGACGTCGGCGAAAAGAGGCGGCGAGATGATGATGGCGAAATGGCCCAGGAGAGATTCGATTTTAAGTTGCCGAAAAAAATTAGGTCAGAACGATAACCAGTGAAGGCGATCCGCGACTCTTCTTGGGGCACGATTGACTTGAAGCCGACGGGTTGCGGGTTGAAAAACGTCAAGTTCTGGTGTCTGACGGGAAATGGGGAGGCAGCAATGTCGACGAGAATAGCGTCACGTTCCACTCCTTAATCACGGTATCACGTGTCTGCTCCGTAGTTTCGCGTCAAAAGCCACCGGCTGTGGCTGAGCTAATCGGTCCCACTTGAATAGTAAAGACACTTGCTTTAAAAGCTCAGGTTCTCATCTCGGCCTACGTCGTAATAATATTCAATATCAATAACAGAGCGCCGTGCCAATCGTTTAGGCCGCCCGTCGCGCTTCCCCCAGAACCGACCCATGCCATCTTCGCCGATTTCCTTGTATCCTATTACTATTATCATATACGATCATACGACACGTAATGTGAGGAAACCCTCCAACGCTGCAGTCAGTTCCCTAGAATAACTGTACAGTGGGTGGCTCTTAAAGCGATCTTTTTTATTTTATATTTTGGTACCCTATGCCCGTGCCCATGTTCAAATGAGAAATCAACGAAGGGGCCATTCGCGGCAAATAACATGTGCCATAGAGTCGTGGGTTTCTTAATGCTCGGCCACACGCGCTTCAGCCATACGCCAGAATCAATGCAGGATATATTCTACGTATAAAAACACTTCTTGCATATTGCGTATCCGCAGTCTCACCAAGTAGGACCTTCCGGGTTACGTGAAATTGCGCCCGGTTCCTGTTGCCGCGCGCAGCATCGAGATTGGCCGGTAGCAGCCCGGGTTGGGCACATGTACTTTGGGCGGCTCCCCAAATTTCATATCGAAGGCAGGTAAGAGAGAAACTACGGGCGGTAGAGGGGGGCGATGGCCAGCGCGGTGATAGTAATATAGGATACTTGTCGGGGTCAGGCAAGAGGCTGGTCGCGGCTGCGTTTGTGGCTGCTGGAGATATTCCGGCAGTCCTCTACGGCTCTACGGCGTACGGATACTGTGAATATTAATAGCCACGTAACCACGTATTATTGTGGCGGAGGCCAAAAATAGATCTCTTGTCCCGTGGCTTTGGAAGTCTGTTTCGGGGAAGTTGCAGCACACCGCGAGGTTTTCTTCTATGATACAGAATACGGGTAGTCGAACGAGTACATAGTGCACCCTTTTTGACTAAAACGACGCCCGGGGGAGTATGGTTGCAATGCAGCGCTATTGTCAGATGTCTCTGAACATGTGCCCGCCTGCGTATCAATATACACTGTGGCCACATGATTAAAGGTCATCCTGGATCCTTTCTCCGGGGCCCAGTTGATTGAGAACAGGAACGTAGTAGATGAGGCGGCGCCGGAAATCCTCCTAATTATGTGCGAGACAGGACCGGCGGCGGGCCAGGAATAAATAGAACGGGACAGCGCGATGCCACTCTTCTTGGAGGACGGATTGGCCTTGCTCAGGATGAGGGCCGGTGAAGTAAAGGCTGCATTGTACATCGTACTCCGTGCGATCACTCGATCGTTATGTTCGCAGAGATCGGCTCTCGGGGTCGCCGCGGTCACTGCGGCTGTGGTGCACCATATGGCGTATCGGCGTAGTATTGAGATATTGAGATACCATCCTGTAGCCCGAGATCGCCAGTAACAGTTTGCATGGCGGAAACTCTCTCGCATTAGGAGCAGGCAGTGTCTCGCATCTCGCAGCCTGGGACCTGCCGGGCCGAGCCATTGCGGTGAAGCATTGACTCAAGCAGCAGGCATCAGTGCAGCCCGCGCCGGCCAGTGGTGAGTAGTGAGCACGGAGGTAAACCGGTTCCGAGAACATTGGTGATCTTCCCTGGCGTGGTGTGGGATGTACGGAGTAAGGGGAAGAAGCACACATTGTTGACACTCACCGGGGGGGAGGGACACGTGTGTTTGGGCGATCCTGGCGGCTTCTCGGGCATAATAAGAGGCTCGACCACGGCAGGCACGTCAAACACCTGCCAGGTTGGTCCTGTTGCAGCGTTTCAAGCAGTTAAGAGATTTAAGCGCTTGCGCATCGGGACATTACGACGTGGTGCGCTAGGACTTCGGCAAGAAAGAAGGGGGGCAAGGGGGGCCTAAGGATCTAGAGCGATCTAGTGCCTTGTCGCTGTACTCCGTTTGGAGCTGGGGGGATAGGACTCTGTGGAGAGCCAGCTTCAGGCGGCCTGACCGTAAAAATTGAGATTGCAGTTTGCTCTTGTGAGTCGCTGGAGAGGGCGTTCTGATGAGTGGGGAGACACGCCGTCCACTCACTGCATTCGCTGCGTGCGACCAGTTCATGCCAGGCTCGCCGGGATATCTTACAAGTTAGATGCGAGTACGGAGTAATACTGTAATAATGTATGTAAGCACTCAATCCAGACGCTAGATCGAACTCGCATGGGCCCACGTCGCACCGCAATATTTAAAGCCCAATCCCACCTGTTCTCGAGCGACCTACGAGGTAATACAACGTCAGATACGGAGTACGTCGAAGAAAGAAACCTCTTCGTGTGGGGATATCGAGCCATGGCAAGATGCGGCCAGAGACCAGCCCTGATCTCAATGGCTTCGGACCTGGCCCAGCCCCGATCCTCTCCCCATCTCCCCATCCCCGCGTGGCGGGCGCAGGAGCCAGGGCCGGGAGCGTGCTGTCACCTGGTAGCCAGTTGCGGTCACCTGTGCGCCTTGCTGCCTCGACCGAGTCTGGGCAACCCACATGCCGTGTGTGTTGGCTATGCTAGCACAGATCAACACTGCATCTTGTATTTTACATGGGGCTACGGAGTACCTCGGGGCGAGATTAACCCAATTTAAACGGTATCAGCAGCCACACTCGTGGGAGCATCCAACTTCATCCTCTTCACATTCCAAACAGGCAGGTGAGTGAGCTCGACACTACCGCCCATGAGCCCTTGTGGGATACGAGTACAAGTATGCGACGTACAGTGCAGCGTCCCTGCCAGCCCTGGGACAGAAAATGGTCGTTGGGTGGGACCGGCTCTACTCCGTGAGGGGTGGCCGACATTCGTTGGGCCTACTCGTATGCATACAACAACGGACACGACGTACATGATCGTGGCTCAGCCGTGCAGCTTCGATTGTGCCTGTACTCCTGTCGGAATCCTTTGTCCTTTGCCGTTGTTTGATCTGGTATGCCCCTTCCTGTGTATCTCTATCTCTGCGTATTGGCTTTACCAAGGTGTACAATGGATTCTACCGAGAGGAAAAGAAAGCGGTCTAAAAAGCAAAAGAAAATACAAACAAGAAGAGGAAAGGAACAGGGGACGGAATCGAAGAATCGCAGAATGCGAAAGATGAGGATGCAATAGTATCCTCTCCTCACCCCCCCCCCCTCTTTCTTTTTTCTTGCCTTGTTGGATGACTACCTGGAAAAGTCACCACCTTCCAAAAGCGGTCGCTTGCTCATGTTACTTATATATATTACGGAGAGTACTTGTATGGTGACAAATCCCATCCGACTTCACTGCCCCCGAGCTCCTGCCCTCTAATACCTAAATATCGTCTTATTGGTGGCTTGCAAGAGGTCCTTCACCACCCCAACCGACGCTAGGCTTCACTGCATTCGTGCGTGGGCCAAGATGTGTTCAGAAAGTGCATTTCACCACAAACACATCACGAGCAACAAGACAAGGCACGCGCAACAGGCATCCCAAATCTCGGGAGGGCCACTGTTGGACAGACCGCAACCACGATATGGGTCGCCTGGACGGCTGAGCCTGGTCTGGGCCCAGGCCTCCCTCACTCGCGTCCGTGCAGGCGAACCAACAGCAGCCCTCCGTATCTTGCACAGTTTTAGCCGCCATTTCTCTTCCCATACCCCCAGGCAACACTCTCCCCTTTTTTGTGCAAGTAGCATACTCTCTCGGGCCCCGACTGTTCCACTGGGCATCTATCGCCCAATTGCGTGTGAGAGGGAACGCCGAGTTGGCTCGTTGGGGCCCCGCATCGACCAAACAACAAGACCATGCTGTGGCGCAACGAGCCTCGCCGTTGGCTTCTTGCACATGTCGCCG
This sequence comes from Sporothrix inflata, assembly GCA_021396225.1. Lineage (NCBI taxonomy): Eukaryota > Fungi > Ascomycota > Sordariomycetes > Ophiostomatales > Ophiostomataceae > Sporothrix > Sporothrix inflata. The sequence goes on from WNYF01000196.1 coordinate 11,647, forward strand.
GCTCGATGCTCCCCTGCAACTACGAGCATCTTACAACACACTCAAAAAAAGGGCCGACGCAGCCCTCACCCGCACTTGCTCGAGCCGTATTCTGCACCGAGTAAGATCCAGAGCACAGCCTGCCCCGATGTAGCGGTAAGACGCTGCACCGAGTGGTAGGTCGGTACCTCGACGTGGTCGGCGTCAGAGACTTTGCTATCTGGGCGTGCAGTGCAGCTCAGAATGGGCCACCGGTCCCTAGCAAAGACAAGAAACAAGGGCCCTTTGCCTTTAATCCTTATTGCCCCTGCATACCGAGATCCAGGGGACGGGTGCACAAAGGCCAGGCCACCGTACAAGGCGCTGAGATCCACTCCAAAGCGCGGAGGACTCCGTGTGATGACTGCATAGAGACCATCCCCGGGCTCCAAACAGCGCACCACTCACGGCGTAGCAGACACTGCATGGGAAACAAAACAAGCGCGGGACGACCGGTCGGCCGTACACATGGCGCGGCCTGCGATGTGTCTGGGAACTCTTCCTTCTCGCAAGGCATTCGCAGGCTGGCCCAGCCAAGCAACCGGCTTGCTCGCGGAGGGAGTGGGTGGCAAGGTACTTCCGTGCGTGTTCCTGACTACTCCGTACACATTACGTCGTATATACAACGCGCAAGTACAGAGTGCGTCGTATGTGTGACTTCTCTCAGCCCGTGTCCCGCGCCCCGTCCCTTCCTGTCTCCCACTGCGCTCTGCCTAGATCCCTGTCGCCAGCCCGTCTGTCAGAGCCAGCTCTCCTCGCCCAACCGTCACCGGCTTGGCCTGCTCAATCCTACGCAGACGGCCACACGCCTAGTACTTGTATGATTAACAGCGGACAGGTGTGCGTGCCTATTTGGTGTCTCCTCTCTGCAGGTATTTAATATAGAAGGGCCGTTGGCAACGCGCCAACAGCTCCTGCCTTACTCGTATGTGTACGGAGCACTCCGTATGGAACCTCTCTCTCTCTATCCATCTACCGCCCCCTTAGTGTCCCCTTTGGACTATGTAGGGTGACCAGCAACTTAAACATACAGGCGTCCTTCAAGAACCGACGCAACATTGATGTTGGTATGTCTGCTCAGAGGCCGCTGCAATGTAACACTCACTATTATCCGGTGCAGGATTCTGCCCTTCCGTTCTGGCCGCTTGCTCGACACCAGCCACGCTACGACTCGCAAACTTATTCGCCCTCGAGGCCAGATCGTTCACCTATCAAAATACATACTCCTACCGCTCTGGCACTAGCTAGGCACGAGCGACTCCCAACTCCCATGTATGATTCTGTGTTGTGCTATCCAGATGCTTGGTGCTTGTCGCCAGAAAACAAACCTAGCCATGGCCCGCATTGATCCAGTGCTGAATTTGCCCACCCACGGCGCGACACGGATCGACACACCCCCCCACCCCCCCGGGTTCTCCACGCCGTCTGTCGTGAAGTCTGCTCGTGTATACGCACGAGGTCCGTAGATCTCGCCGTAGCCACTAGTATCGAGCAACTGGGGGATGCATGAGTCCGGTTGCTTTTTACTATTCCTTTGACTTCTTTACTTTTATGACACGAGAGCAAGCTATCCACTATGGCTGGCCGTCTTTGCAAACCATGTATGCCATATACAAGACCCCGTGTTAGAATCTGGCCGCCGCTCATGCTCCCTTTTCGTCCCGTTGGTTGCAGCATCTCGCTACCTCCTTCTGGTATATTATGTTGGCTATGCATCTTTTATTTGGATGGATCACTGCCACTGCCCAGTTCTCAAGTATACATGTCGGTGATCGAGAACAAGAACAAGCATAGACAACACGAGATCCCCCCCCTTTTTTTCCCTTCTTCTTTCTTCATCTTTCTTCTTTTCCCCCTTCTTGTTCCCTTCTTTTTTTCTTGTTCCTTCTCATTGTTTTTATTTTACAGATGTTTTCTATTCTATTTCTTCCTCTCCTTCCTCGTCCTTTCTCTCATCCACGCCTCTCTTAAACCCCGGCTGTCTCTGCTTTCCTTCCGCTTGCTGTCCTTGTGCCCACATGCCCCCTCCTCGAGCCTCTATCCATGTGCGTCTTCCTCTTAACTGCCTTCCCCCCCTCTCCCTGTCCAGTATTACACTCCCACATTGTTGTATATGCCAACCACACCAGACATAAGCGACTTATATAAGAAGCCAATGACCGCCAGTGTCTGAATCCATATTTTTTGTCCCCCTCTCCATTCCCAGCAAGGCCATACATCAAACACCTCTCGTCATGGACCATACACCTTCTTTGAGCCGTTCCCCCATTTCCCCCCCTAACTCATACTGTCCCTCCGAGGTCTCGTCACTTGGGTATCCCTCTCCCGACCTAATTGCCCAGCAGTACAGAATCTCTTCGCTGTATGGCGTCGACTCGTTCTGCTCCATGGCGCCAAACCAGGACTCGGATATCCCCCTATTCGCTCTCGGCGCCCCAAGCCAGCCCAGCTGGGGTAACAGAACGACAGCCCATGCGCCAAGCACATCGGCTGCTCCCCCTACCATCCTCTCAATGGAGTACGATCCTTTCGGCAGCTTTGGGCCTGCTGTGCCGGCTGTTTATGGTCCCGGCATGTACCATGGAGCACAGCAGACGCGCAGAGCAACGCCGTTGGCTGGTTCGCCGTCCCCTGCTGTTACTACCGCCCGGTCACCGACAATGCCTGTATCCAGGTCGCCGCTCTCGTTCCCAGCCGCATCGCCAGCTATATCAAGGTCCTTGGTAGCGACGCGTCACCATGGCGAGGTTGAAGCTTCCGTTGCACCGTATGGTCGCATGGCGAGCGCTTCCCCCTTCTCGCCCCCCCGCGGCATCCATCTCCCTTACCAGGTCGAGCCGACAGGCGTCTATGGTGCTGGCAGCAGCACCGACGGCTCAAACGGCTATGTGTCTGGTGGGCCCACCTCCATTTGGGGACATTCTGCGCCGACGACGGACCACTTCTACCCAGCCCCAGACAGCCACCGGCAGCAGCCACCAGGCGCGGCTCCAGAGCGCCAATCCCGCAGCGTTCGGGTACGCAGACAGCCCAGGCGGCTCACGACGAAGGAGGAGGCCAACTTTCAGTGCGAAGTGAGAGGCTGTGGAAAGCTGTTTAGTCGGAGTTACAACTATAAGGCGCACATGGAAACGCACGATGAGAAAAGGGAGTACCCTTTTCCGTGTCAGGTGCCGGATTGCAGCAAGAGATTCGTGCGCAAGACGGATCTTCAGCGACACCACCAGAGCGTGCATATGAAAGAACGCAACCACAAGTGCGACTACTGTGGCCGCCTCTTCGCTCGAAAGGATACGCTAAGAAGGTGAGCAGAATACATATCCCGTGCCCTCGCCGTTTCAGAGCACCTCCCTCAAAAGAAAAGAAAAAAAATAAGACGATGCCACGGGGCTGAGAGGCCTCACATATTGATATGGACTAACACTTGAGCCGCAGACATATGGATGATGGGTGTTCTAAGCGATTCGACATTGGCACACTTGACTTGCGCACAGGGCCCGTTGGTAGCACAAGCAACCAGCCCCATGACGATATATGGCCAGTACGGTAGGAGCCATGTACGGGCTTGGACGGTTCTTGGCCACCGAGCAAGCTCTGCGTTCCTAAAATTGGCGTTTTTTGTTCTACTTGTGTTGTCTAGCCTCGGATGTGTTCATGTGGGTTGGTGATGGGAGAGCCATGTTAGATATGATGTGTCAGTCAGAGCGGATTTGCATTAGGTTTTCATATGCTTTTTAGATATAACACCCGTCGTCCCTTTTTTATTCTTTTCTTATTTTCCCCCCCGTCACCGTTCCAATGTCCAAATTAAATTCGTCATAAAATAAAACATTAAAAAAGGAAGATTAATACACCTGCTCCTATTCCAGGTCCTCCATCGCGGGTGCCCGCACACATATCTAGCGATCTACGCCACAAAGGCCGCCATTGTGTGTGATAAAAGTCATATCTGAATCAGCTTGCGTTGACGGGAAGGTAATTACTTTGAATAGAAGTCAGAGGTTGATGCATGCATAAACGTGCACCGCCGTAGCTACGTGGGCTACTTACCACCTGTAAGTATGTAGTACCTTACGACGTAGAGTTCCTCCGAGCCGTCGAGCAGGGCTCGGTACTTGTCTCCGATGAACAGGCCGTGGTGGAGTACTCCGCAGCAGAGGATCAAATGCATCCTATCATGTACGGAGTATTACCGAGTTTCCTAGACCGAGAAGGCCTCCTGTTCCAGCGACAGGTTTCCCCACACCACAGCCCTACCCAAGTATCATATCTTGCGGAGTAAATACATCGTACAAGTATTTGGACAAAAAAACTCAGTACGACAATGCATAACGCACGTTGTGCTTGTATGAGGTACTCTACGACGAGCAAAAAACAACAGTTCAAAACCATTGTAAACTGGCCTAGCCTAGTCCACCCCAGGACAGAAGAATATCAATCCCACTCCAGCGCAGTGTTGACCGTGCGCAACATTCCGAAGTTTCGAACGTCGTACGGAGTACTCCGTATTCCTGTCGCATGGCGGTCATGCGGGTCTGCGGGAGTGTTGGATTCGGCCGCCTACGCCCGCGCCCCGGACCCGAACGCCCAGCCACATATCCGAACCAGCAACACCCAGTGTCCGGTTGACATAGGGGGATGCAGGGGTATCGGCGACAGCGGCGTAGCCTGCGTTGGCGTTTCGCGTACGCTTCTAGAACAACAACGAGAATATGCAGACAAATCTTACCAGCATACGCGGTGCAGCATGGAAGAAGAATGCGCCATGCGACATAAAATACCTTCGTACGGGCATAAACAGGGATGGACAAGGATGCAATCAGTGCAGGGCGCGGTGCCGAGCGCAGAATATACCGCTCGGGGCATTTCTCGCCGCGACATACGTCGTATGCTGTAAGATGCCATGCAAGATGCGTCGTTCCCCATGTTCTATGCTTGTGGGGTTGCAGTAGGCGCCTGCGCATTCTCCTCTTATCATGCACATACTTCCTGTCACAGAGTTGGGGCCTTTCACTATTTTGCACCAGGCAATAATATAGAAAAATTAGACACCAAATGGGATTTTTGGTATAGAAACACGTGGTTGAAAAGAACGAAACGCACATAGTATTTCAATCATCAAACACACATGCATTGGCGGGAACTTGCATCTGAGCGTCGTCGGTTGGGTTGGATGCGTTTAGACATAGTCGCAGTTTTTTAGGATGCGCGACGGTTAACACGCGTACACTGGAGAGAGGCGTCGAGGCGTTGCAGTGTTGAACCACACATGACTTTTCATCGGACAAAGCCCCACCTAGAACAATAAAAAAGTTCTGCCGCCAGCCACCGCTAAAATTTTTCTTTTCTCATCCTACCCGGAGACAACGACGAAGAAGGAAAGAGTGCTTAAAAAATAAGAAGAAAGCAACCAACACACAGCAGAGCCAGAATTGACCTGTCCTCGAGCTGCTTTTTTCTTTTCGATCCCACAACGCTCAATTACTCACTGCAGATCCCGCCAAACGCCTACCCTCGCCAACCCAGCTACTCATCCGCGTGTAGCGGAAGGGGCGGCACAATGAACGTTTCGCAACCCGTCGCCTCCTCCGTGGAGAGCGTTGAGTTTACCTTTCTCTCGACCGAAGAGATCCGAGCAGCCTCCGTCAGGCGCATTGAGAATGACAGCACCTTCGACACACTCCTGAACCCCGTGCCTGGAGGCCTATACGACCCTGCGCTCGGCTCTTGGGGCGACTCCCTGTATGTGTTCGTCATGGGTCTTTTCTCTACCCTGCGCCTGCTAATCGTGACACATTCACAGATGCACGACATGCAACCTTGGCCAATCACTGTGTCCCGGGCATGCAGGCCATATCGATCTCCCGGTTCCTGTCTACCACCCAGTCTTCATGGACCAGGTTTTGCGTCTTCTCCGCGCCGAGTGTATCTACTGCCACCACTTCCGACTGCCTCCGAAGGAGATAAACCGATACGCCTGTAAACTTCGCCTACTCCAATACGGTCTTCTCCCCGAAGCTATGAAAATCGATGCTATTGGGGAGGATTTTCGCAGCCTGGCCGTACCCGGTCTCCCGCAGATGGATATCGAGTGCGATGACGACAACGGGTCTGCGATGGACGGTATTTCTCGGGCGAGAAGTGTCTACGTCCAGCAGGTTTTACACGACCAGAGAGTCCTCGCCGGCGACATCCGCAAGGGCAAACACGAGGGCGCCTCCGAGTTCCGCCGAGAATTGGTTCAGCAATTCCTCAAAGACATCGTCGTTGGAAGGCAATGTGCTCGCTGCAAAGGCATCTCGCCCAGCTACCGGAAAGACCGCTTTGTTAAGATCTTTGAAAAACCGCTGAACTCGAAAGAGCAAGCTAAGATGGCGGCTGGCCAGTTCAAGGTACGCGATGCCTTGACGCTTCGGCCAAAAAACCGGCGGCCGAATGTTGCCACGGTGCCCGACGAGGGTATTGCCGATATCAGCCTCGACTCAGCGAGCGACGATGAAAATGACGGACCCGCAGACGAACTTGATGAATATGGAAATGTCGTTCACAAGTCTTTTACCGACAAGCCGGCGTCTCCGCAACTTCAGCAACGCTACATCAGCACACAAGAGGTTCTTGAGCGACTACGCCTACTCTTTGCCAACGAACAGGACACTCTACAGCTCATCTATAGCTCCAGGCCACAAGGGCGAGATGCACAGACAAACCCCGACATATTTTTCATCCATGCTCTTCTTGTCCCCCCAAACAAATACCGGCCCGAGGCGCGCACTGGCGATGCACAAGTAACAGAGGCTCAGCAGAACTCTCTGTACAAGGCGATTCTCGGAGCATCTTTTCGCGTCGCCGAAATTCACCGCGAGATATCCGACGCAGCTACAAAGACCAGCCAGTCTCTGCCAGGCCGCTTTTCAAGGGACATCCTCTCTCTCCACGAGGCTTGGTCGGATCTTCAGAATGCTGTCAATTCTCTAATCGACTGCACCAAAAATCCTGTTCAAGGCCAAAACGCAAAGCGGATCGAAGACGGCATCAAACAAAAGCTTGAAAAGAAAGAGGGCCTTTTCCGGAAGAATATGATGGGTAAACGCGTCAATTTTGCGGCCCGCAGCGTTATCTCACCCGACCCAAACATCGAAACGAACGAGATCGGTGTCCCCCCCGTCTTTGCACGCAAGCTTACATACCCGGAGCCCGTGACAAGCCACAACTTCAAGGAACTTCAACAGGCCGTTATAAATGGTACAGATACCTGGCCCGGTGCGTCTGCAATCGAAAACGAAAACGGCCAGGTGGTTAACTTGAGGGGGAAATCTTTGGAGGACCGAATGGCTCTTGCAAACCAGCTCTTGGCGCCGTCCAGCAACGGAAATTTCAGCATGCGGGGAAAGAAGGTCTATCGGCATCTCAGCAACGGTGATGTGGTCCTTATGAACCGGCAGCCTACTCTTCACAAACCGTCTATCATGGGGCACCGGGTCAGAGTTTTACCCGGCGAGAAGACCATCCGCATGCATTATGCAAACTGCAACACATACAATGCCGATTTTGATGGCGACGAGATGAACATGCATTTTCCCCAGAATGAAATTGCACGTGTTGAAGCCTTACAGCTGGCGGACACAGACCACCAATATCTGTCTGGCACACAAGGCAAACCACTGCGTGGTCTTATCCAAGATCACATTTCTATCTCAGTCGCCCTCTGCAGCAAGGACACGTTTTTCCAGCGAGGGTCATACCAGGATCTCATTTACAGTGCTTTGCGCCCCGAGAGCGGCCACATTCTGGGCGAACGGATTGAACTTGTCAGCCCCGCCGTCTTAAAGCCCTTACCGAGGTGGACCGGAAAGCAGGTGATCACAACAATCCTGAAAAACATCAAGCCACCAAACTGTGGTCACCTCTGGATGAGCGGCAAAAGTCAGGTTCCCGAGAATAGGTGGGGATCGCATACGGAAGAGGGTGTTGTCGAGTTCCGGGATAGCGTCTTGATCTCTGGTATTCTTGACAAAGCCCACCTCGGACCGAGCTCTGGTGGTTTCATTCACGCCGTTCACGAAGTTTACGGCCCCTCTGTTGCTGGGAAGGTATTGAGCTGTATGGGGCGCCTGTTGACAAGACTGCTCAACATGCGTGCTTTTACTTGCGGAATTGACGACCTCCGACTGACACCAGAAGGTGAGGTAAACCGCACTCGGGAGCTAAAAGCAGCCCAAGGTGCCGGCCTTGGAGTTGCCGCAGCCTATGTCAGCCTCAAGGACCAAGCGCAGACCGACAAAGACCCCGAACTTCTTCGTCGCCTCGAGGACGTCATGCGAGACGACAGCAAGCAGGAAGGGCTGGACTTATTGATGAATAAAATAAGTGCTAGTGTGTCAAGCAGCGTGACCAAAGCGTGCCTACCGGTCGGTCTTGAAAAGCCATTTCCCCACAACCACATGCAGGCCATGACCATCTCTGGTGCCAAGGGCGGCAATGTCAACGCAAATTTGATTTCCTGCAACCTGGGTCAGCAGGTCTTGGAGGGCCGGCGGGTCCCTCTTATGGTCAGTGGGAAGTCTTTGCCTTGTTTCCCTGAGTTCGACACGAGCTTGCGAGCGGGCGGTTACATTGTCAATCGCTTTCTTACGGGTATTCGCCCACAAGAATACTACTTCCATCATATGGCGGGCCGCGAGGGTCTCATCGACACTGCTGTGAAGACATCTCGTTCGGGTTATCTTCAACGGTGCCTAATCAAAGGAATGGAGGGCCTCGAAGTGGCATATGACTCGTCCGTTCGCGACTCGGATGGCAGTCTGGTTCAATTTTTGTACGGCGAAGACGGACTCGATGTCACCAAACAGAAATACCTTACCGACTTCAGCTTTGTGCTGCACAATCTCGAATCCGAAATGTCTGACTTCAAGTTTTCGGACCCGCGGACGGCAGAGCTGTTTGAGCACAAAGACGAATTTTCCAAGCAGACCAAACGTATGCTTAAAAAGCTGAACACGAATCCAGGTTTCGCCGACGAGCCAGTCAATGCTCTAGTCAACCCAGCCAAGCATGCTTTCGCAATGTCGGAGAAATTTTTCAGCACGATGTCTTCCTATGTGCGCGACAACAAGGACCGCCTCATCAAGGAAAAGGACACGAAGGGAGACGACCAGTCTACGACTCGCCTACCGTCCGATCAGGCCTCTATGGGGAAACGGTCAGTTGAACGTGTGTTTGCTGCGAAATACCTCCGCTCGCAGGTGGAACCGGGTGAGGCTGTAGGCATTGTCGCCGGGCAGTCTGTCGGTGAACCTTCGACACAGATGACTTTAAACACTTTTCATTTGGCTGGGCACTCCGCAAAGAATGTCACACTGGGTATTCCTCGCCTCAGAGAAATTTTGATGACCGCCAGCGCCAACATTTCAACTCCTGCTATGACCCTAGTCCTCAGACCGGACCTCACTCATGAGCAGGGCGAGAATTTTGCTAAGACCATTAGCGTGCTTCTGCTCTCGCACGTCCTTGACAAGATAGCAGTCAAGGAGCGTGTCGGAAAGGGCATTGGCCATTCGTTTGCGAAAATCTTCGACGTTCGCCTCGACTTTTTCCCCTCAAGCGAATATGAAACGACCTATGCCGTGGGTTCGTCGGATGTCTTGGATACGGTTGAAAAGAGAATGCTGCCGGTGCTACGAAAGCTCATCATCAAGGCGACCAAGCAAAATGAGAAAGGTCAATCTAGCGCCAGCGTACCTGACATTGGAGTTAAAGCGGGCGTGGTCGAAGTATCCCGCGCAGGCAACGAGGATGAGCAAGGTGGCCATGCACAGAGGGACGACGGTAGCGATGATGATGACGAGGGTGACAACGATGCAACAAGTGCCAAACAACGAGCAAACCGAAACGAGGCTGTCTCATATGGGCCAAACGACGAAGAGGACGATGAGATACAAGTACGCATGGAGCGGGATGCCACGGCAGAAGAAGACCTACCTGACGACGAAGGCTATGTAGGCAGTCCGCAGTCTGCCGCAGCCGACAACGTCCATCCCAGAGAAATCAGTAGTGCAAGCGACGGCGAGGCAAGCGACGAAGAAGACGATGCGCAACCGATGGAGGGCGTGCAAAGCAACACGGAACGGGATAGTTCCGAAGCACGCCAGGCCAGGGTCAAAGGCGGCAATACCAACATCACGCGCTTCCGATCGGACGAGAAGGCTGGCGAATGGTGCGAGTTTACGCTAGAGCTCGCCGCGGACAGTCCCAAAATCTTGATGCTCAGCGTTGTGGAGGACGCAGTTCGGCGGTCGGTAGTCCGTCAAATCCCTGGGGTGAAGTCGTGCACATTCGTCACCGATGAGGTGGTGAAAGATACGCGTACTGGGACAGAAGCCAAGGTTCCGGTCGTGCACACGGAGGGCACGAATATCCGGGCCATACAGCAATTCAGCGACTACTTCGACCCCAACCAACTGGCTACGAACGATATTGTGGCCATACTCGAAATTTACGGCGTCGAGGCCTGCCGGAACACCATCATCCGAGAGTTGAGCACGGTTTTCGTCTCTCATGGCATCGGTGTGGACAACCGCCATCTCAATCTCATCGGCGATTTCATGACCCGTGGTGGTGGCTTTATGCCGTTCAACCGCTATGGGTTGAAAGGCAATGTAAGCCCTTTCACAAAGATGAGCTTTGAGACGACACTGGCATTCTTGAAGGATGCGTTGGTGGACGGTGATTGGGATGGGCTCGTTACCCCAAGTAGCCGCATCGTGATGGGCCGACTGGGAAAGACAGGAACGGGAGCGTTTGATGTCTTGACAAGGGTCCCAATGGAGCACTTTGACCCGATGCAGGGCGTTCAGCAGGTTTAAGTTGCAAGGGAGGGAGGATGGAAATAGGGAGGAATAGGGTGGGTGGCCTAGTTAGTAAGAGGTGATGTGAAAGACGAAGAGTTTTTTAGTTTTTCTTAAAAAAATTGTTCAATACCTTCGAAAGTTAGTTGGTAGTTAGTACGGGGGTCATATGTTACAATTATCTGTTTTTTTTACTCGAATAGGATGTGCTCCCGTGATTGTACATATATATATACAGTATAACGTTTGTTGTAGTTGTATTAATGGCACTAGCCTACTCGTTGCATTTGTCACCTTCCCTTCCGAGGAATCTCCGTCAGAGTCTAACGCGATTATTGGCAACCGAAACGACGAACGTTAAGCGACATAGGTGTGTCTCTGTATTCGCGAGCAGAACAGCAAAGGCTACTCGTACTTATGCCGTTTACCTCGGGATCTTCATTCGTTTGTCCTCTAGTTTGCCGGGATCCGCAGGCAACCCCGCACGGCGTCCAAGGCAATTGCGAGTACTTGGTAGAGTACAGTGTAATACTTCCGCAATCTACACACAGACACTCACTCTCATGTATGTGTATATATATGGGGAGACGTTGACCTCTTCCGCACACCGCAAACACAAACACCAGTCAAACAACGTAGAATGCAACGGCTGCACTTCCAACTGGCCCATTTTGACATTCAAGGGGGAAAATGTCTTTGCGACCTCGGATTACGCTCTATGTCGATGTGGTGAGCCCCTTTGCCTACGAGGCATACTACATTCTCCGAGTGAGTTCACGCTCGGCATCAAGCACAAAAAAGTTTCGACTCGCTCAAAACAAACACTTGTTGGACGCTGACAATAGGCCGCCATCTACTGCGCCCCGCCATAGAACGACAGCACGTTCAAAGACTGTTCCATTCAGTATGTCCCGATTCTTCTGGGCGGGCTAATGAAAGCGGTACGCGATCTGTCACTGTAGCATCAATACAGATAAGCACCACGTAGCTAACGGCTAGCGGTCAACTGCAGTGCGGTAATACCGCACCGATATACATAAAAAGTGCGCTGCGCTCCACGGAAATCACACATGACCCCTCGCAGATGGTTACACCGTCGCTGACTGCACACATGTAGACAAGGACAGCTGGATCGGTACTGAACGGCTTCGTTGGGCTCGCGTATTCGGCATACCGATGAAAGACGATGCACCTCCTGGGTTCCCGCCACGAACACTGACAGCCATGCGAGCAGTCAGCGCCGTCACATTGCTGGATGGAGGGGGCAGCCAGGATCGGGTGACACGGGTGCTCGATGCGCTGTTCTATGGGCTCTGGGTCGAGCACCGACCAGTTCATGAGCCCGAGGCCCTCCAGGAGATTCTACGCAGTGTGCTTGGAGACTACGATTCAAAACAAGGTAGGCTTGTTTTGCGCACTGGTAGCAAGCCCTGGAGGATTTCTACGTAATACTAACAACAAAACACAGTTCTTGACAGGATCAGCACCGACGGCAAGACCATTTTGGCAAGCAACACCGACGAGGCGTTTGCAGACGGTGCCTTTGGCCTTCCGTGGATGGTCTGCACAGATGCAACAGGGCAGAAGGAGGGCTTCTGGGGTGTCGACCACCTCGGCCAAGTCGCTCAGTTTCTGGGACTGAAAAGGCCCGGCGAGGGGGGTTGGAGAGCCTTGCTGTAGGGATTTCGCACAGGCGAGTCTGTGGAAGGGGACGGCCAGCATTTGTGCAGAGACCCAACGTCCAATCTGGGAAGTCTGAGCAGTCCACGGCTTGCTCTGCCCAATGCTTACCGTAGGTGTAGCCACTTGCTGCAGCCATAGTACTTTATTGGTCACCAGGCGACACAGCCTACCTAATGGGCCTATGAGCACATACACACATCTTGAGAGATGCCTCACAGGCGTCAATTTGTACGGAGTAATACAACACGTAAGTTAACTTGATCATACGGCGTATATAGCGACAGCATGGCGATTGATCAACCTAACATATCAGGCACCAAATGCCACCTCGTCTTCCGGGCCTAGAGCGCCAGCACGCGCTACAGACTCCAGTAAAATGTAAACAGTCTTGAGCAGGGACGCGCTCGTGGAGAGATGCATGTGCAGTGTGCTTCTATGCCACGAACGCGCTATCCTCGCGACGTCGCTTCGCGTGCGATTGGTAAGGGACAGGGCACAGGCATGTTATCGTCTTCCCGAGTTTAGTCACGTCAAACACAGGGCACACGCGTATCGTGTCATGAATCAATAATTTGTTTGGCAGCTGTCCGTGCTGCAAATCCGCATAGTGTACAACCCTCGAGAATAAAACCAGAAATAAACCAACGCAATCAATAACGCCTTGTGATATTAACCCCTCCCGAATGTGAACCAATCATCACGAAAGCACTCCTAGACACCAATTATTTTGGTCGTCTAGTTGCGCTCGCCGCGGAGGCGACGGGCCAGCTGGATGTCCTTCTGCATTGGTTGTTAGCATATGCACAGGACAATGTGTGTTGAGTGTGACTGGTGGTTTCTACTTACGGACTGGATCGTGACGCGCTTGGCGTGGATGGCGCACAGGTTGGTGTCCTCGAAGAGGGAGACGAGGTAGGACTCAACCGACTCCTGCAGAGCGCCAATGGCGGACGACTGGAAGCGAAGGTCGGACTTGAAATCCTGAGCAATTTCGCGAACCTATTATTGTTAGCTTTGAGCCGCGGCAGTGACATGTAGTTGAGGTGCTGTGTAGATGCTTACCAGGCGCTGGAAGGGCAGCTTCCGGATCAGGAGCTCGGTCGACTTCTGGTAGCGACGGATCTCACGGAGAGCGACGGTACCGGGCTTGTAGCGGTGAGGCTTCTTGACACCACCGGTAGACGGGGCGCTCTTGCGGGCAGCCTTGGAGGCGAGCTGCTTGCGGGGAGCCTTGCCACCAGTGGACTTGCGGGCGGTCTGCTTGGTACGAGCCATTGTTGATGCCGGGGGAGGTGTGCGACAAAGAAAGTGATGATAGAAGTGATAAAATGTGGTGGTGGTGGTTGTTGATGATTGGTGGCGAATGTGAAGATGTAAGAGAAAAGAATCGGTCCGGTGGGGGTGGGCGACCAAAGGTTTAAGTAGGCCGCGTTGGTGAAGAGCGCATTGCAGGCTGATTTGGCGGAGTGGGTCTCTGTTCTTCGTTTTAATTGGAAGACGTGTGTCACTTTATTTGGCTGGCGTGCAGCGTATTTTCGTGTTTTGTTTTCCCCTTTGGCTCTAGTTTTTAGCCTTGGCGCTGTGTCGCTTTTTTATGTACCATTTTCACGGTGCCTTCCCAGTCCCACCTATTCTGGAACGTTAGACAGGGGCCGGCGAGCGAGCCTTCGCCATACGCTATGATCACGGAATGTGGGCCTAGCGCCAGGTATTATTTGAAGGGCGACGATTCAAAGCTGTGCAAATTTTCGGGAAGGCACGCGCTCGACACGGAGTGACGTCCGTACGCCGTAGCTACAGGCAATATTCAAATGACACGCATAACGGGTAGTAGAAGCATGTCGTGAAAAATACACTCGTACGTGCGCTTTTTTTCGGGGTGTGACTTCGTTTTACTTTTCTTTTCTTTTCATTGCAACCTCACGCCTTTGCCAAGAATGCTTTTCCCAGCCTTAAGTAGAATGGCCCCAGGGAGAACGGGAAATAGAACGCGGGCTTCCCATTGGCCTACGCGCCGACTACTCCAGCCGTGCGTGTGGTGCAGCGCGATAAAATACTTCCACCTAACAGGCACACGCTGGAAGCAACAAAGCAACAGACATAGCGGAGGACAAAGTAACTGGCCATTCGCTGTCTGTCAAATAGCGCCCACGAGGCCGGCTTGGACAGCCAAGCACATGAAAACCACTCCCGCTGCTATGCAATCCGACGATTTCAAGAGTACAGCCTACGTACGGATCCTCGGAGCATTGTTTGGAGGGCGATATCTCATAATAGATCAGAAACATGAAATATCGTCCCTCTGCTCGTACATCCAGCTGCTCTCAGACAAATAGCAGAGCAAGGATCTGTCATTCTGCCGGCATGCACATGACCGCGTTGCATGCTCGAACAAAAGACATGCTTGGCTCTTTCGCCCTTTGGTCAACACAATCGACAATATTCTCACGGTGGGCCGTTCGCTGGGAGGCTGGGTGTTCATCCTGGTTGGTTTCTTGACCTGTGTTTATTTGATGCGTTTGCTGATTGGCCTGATTTCTTTGTGCCTGTTTTTGTTGTTGTGTCTTATTTGTCGACCCCACAGCTCCCGCGTGTGTATGCCTGTCTGTGTGCCTGTTTTTATTTTGTTTTGTAGCGGGGCCGCGCTGTGGAGGCTTTCTCCTGTTTTCGGCCAAGAAAATCGCGATACCCTGTCAAATCAGCCACTGATCAGGCCCCGCCCAGATCAACCGCGTTGCCAACCTATCCCGCATTTAAAGGCAGTCGATTCCCCGCCTGCGTTTTGATGTCTTTGCACCGTTTATGTATCCATTTGTCACGTTCAATTCTTCCCGACAACTTATCATCATCTACCTGTCACCGCAGGTCGTCTTCTCTTTCTTTTTTTAAGAACACAAACACCAGTTCAATATGACCGGACGTAAGTACTTGCTCATGAGCATTCACACCTGATGCGTCTTCTCGGACGTCGTGGCTAATCGTGACCTAGGCGGCAAGGGCGGCAAGGGCCTCGGCAAGGGTGGTGCGAAGCGCCACCGGAAGATTCTTCGCGACAACATTCAGGGCATCACGAAGCCGGCTATTCGTCGTCTTGCTCGTCGTGGCGGTGTGAAGCGTATTTCTGCTAGTATGTTTGCATGCCTTGCCCCGTTTCTCTGTTCTCTCGCTAATAATGCTTAGTGATCTACGAAGAGACCCGCGGTGTTCTCAAGTCCTTCCTTGAGGGTGTCATCCGCGACGCTGTCACATACACCGAGCATGCGAAGCGGAAGACTGTCACGTCCTTGGATGTTGTCTACGCGCTGAAGCGGCAAGGTCGTACCCTGTATGGCTTTGGTGGTTAGGTTTAATGACTCATGTTTCTTCTGTTCGTTTTGGGCTGGGAGGCGGTTCGGTATCGGATGTGATGATGCTTATGGGTTTTGTTTTTCTTGTTTTGCGGCTATTGTAACATATGGGCATTCTGGTGTTTCTACGTTGATAACGTGATTTATTTTCTCTCGTTGCGTGGCCGTATACGTTTCTTTGGGCTTCCTTTTGCTGTGTCGAGAGTAGAGCTATTATTTTACATGTGTGTAATACGGCTGATCGGATAACCAACTAACTATGTACACCAGTTTCAAATGTGCTTCCCAGTACTTTTCAGTGTACTCGTGCCAGGCCGGTGTTATTTTCGGGTTTCGTAAACTGGTACCTTCATTAAATAAGTACTGACTACCTAAAACGGTTATAAGTAGTGCCACGGCCCTGCTGTTACGAGACTCGTACTCACACCTATGTTGACTATTTAAAACGACTACTTGTTGACGGAATAATTTTTGTAGTAATTTTATATTATTTTAATAAGAAAGCTATTTTTTTACTTTTATTTTTATATTTACTTATACTTCGTAGTGGTTTTAGAATTATAAAATAGTTGTTTTAATATTTCCGTGGTTGCTTTAATAATAAAATTTTAAAACCTCTTTTATTTTATTTTATTTAAATAAGAAAAGGCTTTTTCTTTAAAAAAAAAAAAAAAATAAGAATGCTTAATCAAAAATTCATTTATTATTAGTAGTATTAAATTATAACATTTTGATTATAATAATATAAAAAGTTATACTATTCTAGTGAGTCGGGGTGGAAAGTCCTGGCCGGACATTATACCCCTTTCTTTCTTTTTCTAGAAGGCTTCCGATCAGAAGTCCGTTGCGTTGAGGGTAATGTAGATTATGACAACCAAGAAGGCTTAGGAGTGGTAGGTGCCTTAGATTTTGGGCCGCGTCTAAGTTACTAGCTCAGGGGAGTTCGGCGAGAATAGCATAGATAGAAGATGGAGAAGATAAGCAACAAATATACAAAAAACGAAGGGGAGGGAAGCAGCGACTTCTGACAAGCAGCCGCAGAATGCGGCTTCTCGATCAGAAGTCTGAGACGTGACTTTGCAAGAGTGAACCCTGCCGACAAAACAGTTGGCGATGACACTAGATAGCAGCCGACGCGCTTCGCCTAGCTTTTAGGCTTTACCGTGAGTGTTGATGGTCAGTGCATCCCACCCCAATTCACTAGTACTATAATTTTTTCACTTTTCTATATAATAAAAATAGTAAAAGACCTTTAAGGCCTCGGCATACCCTCGACCTAGGCGGCGCAAGTGACCCCACCTAATTTCCGCCTACCCCCCCTTTCCGCCTACAATTTTAAAGAATATTACAAATATCATAAAAAAAGTCTTAATTTTAATTGATTTATTCAAAACGAATAAGCATACAATAAATATAAAAAAACACCGGTAAAAAGCTCTTTTTATGGTCCCAATCCTAGTATTTTATATTTGCCTTTATAGTAGGTTACGCTTGTTATATTTAAATAATAGTAGTACACCTAGTATAGAGTTATAAATTTAATATATAGTTTTTAGTATTAATATACATTAATTTTATTATATTAAAATTAAATAGGGTTTTTTTATACTAAAATTAGTATATTAAAATTAAATTTAATAAAGGCTCGTACTAATTCTAGTATACTAAAATTAATTTTAGTAAAAGCCCGTTATTAAGATTTTATATTTTTTATCTAGTTAATTAGTTCTTCCTATAAGCTTATATTAAATTACAGGGTATATAGCATTATAGAGCAACACGTATAGCAGGTGAAATCAACTAAGCTTTAGTGAAACAAGTGCTATAATAGCCATAAATAGGTGTATTTTAGCTCTATAAGGACAGGGACTCGTACACGTGTCTAGGGGGGGGACTATTTTTCTTCCTCCATAGTCCCTCCGCACTCACTGTACAATGAGTTGTACGGAAGGCCACTAAACGGCGCCAGTCTCATGAGTCCCGCAAAAATAATGGCGGGTGGGTGCGCAACTACGACTGACGGCGCAGGGGACTCCCTACGCAGTCCACCCGTTTTTCCGACGTTAGCGGTCAATGACCGCTATTGCTTATCTAGACCGTTAAGCTATAAAGTTAATAACCGTTCAGCTATAAATATTTTAGTAGTCGGACTACCTGGGGACTCTTAATCAGGACACTGTAATATTCGCTCGAGGGTACGTAGCCCGCTCGAGGGTACGCCGCCCGCTCGAGGGTACGCCGCCCACTCGAGGGTACGTAGCCCTTTTATTTACTTATCTACTTATTTTATATTATATCTTTATAAGATTATATAACTATACTTAATAAACAGTACTATTTTAGTCGTCTTTTTACGACGAATTTAATAGTAGTGATTACGTAAGCTTACAGGAAGAACTATTTAACTAGGTAAAAAATAT
>WNYF01000197.1:0-29370 GCA_021396225.1 Sporothrix inflata
TCGGCCCTGGCCAGGCCCGCGGGCGTCGGGCTCGTGCAGCAGGGGCACAGGGGCATGCCCGTGGGCGCGCGGTGCCACATGTGCGAGGGGCTGACGACGGCCTCTTCAAAGATGGGCACGGCGTCGGTGGTGCGGGCCAGTGGGCGGTGCCACATGGGGGTGGCACTGACAACAGGGTCGAGCGACATAAGCTGGGCACCGGCCTGAGCGGGGCGGTGCCACATGGGCGGCGCGGCGTCGACGGCCGGCTCAGCAAAGAGGAGTGCGCGGGACCACATGGTGAAGGTGAGTTGTGGGTGGGTGGGTGAATAAGATTAAAAAAAAATGATATAAGATGAATGTTGAGAGAGGATGCGAGAAGAAATAGAAGAAATAGAAGATGTTGGAGAGAAGCAAGGACAAGATGTGTCTTGGCCAAGAAGAAGAAGAGACAACAGTCGTGGGGATCCGTGGGGACGACCGTATTATATACACGAGAAACGATCAAGAGAAATCCGATGAGACGGATGAATGGGGTGGGCAAGACAAGGAGAGGTCAACCGCTTCTCCAAGGACGAGCGAGATGACCATTCGGCCAGCTACGCACTTGCCTCCCACTGCCTCCACTCCTCCCTCTCGTCGTGAGACTGTTCATGCCGTCTGTGGTCTGCCATCCGCACTCCATGAACTCGCCATGATGGTGGTGTAAGAACGGTGCTTGGATCTCCTTTCCTGCAGGCATCCCCAACGAGCTTGCCCAGATATGGACAACGGCCCTGTCCGTGATCGTCCATCTGCAGTGCGAGATACAGGTACATTCGGTCTTTGACAACCGTCTGGGCAGGCTATACTTTGCCAGTATCGAGAGAAGCGGCCTCCTTCCCGTTTGGTCCAGTGTAGGTGAGCTCTGTTTCGCTTTTGGCTGCGTCGTATCCTCCTTCACTCCGTCGCGCTCTCAGACGAAACGAACACGGCATTGCACATCAACCTGCAGAGCATCACCTACCATAAAATGCAAGTACAAAAGACAAAAGAAAGCAGAAGCATGGCGATCCGTGCCCTTGCCCTGGTAGGTAAGCTCGTAAGATACGTTTTCCTCTGCGACGATCGCCTTCTCCACAACCGCTGTCGTTCATCAGCACAGCTGCATACGCCAGGACCTCCCTTTTCTTTCTTGCAGACATTTCCTGTCCGAGTCTGGCCGACGTCGTCTTTCCTCTTTGGGTTGCCTTACAAGTCTTCAGTCCTATCAAACCTCGTTCTGCCCTGTCAAACCGTCCTTCCCATGCTTGTCTTTGCTACCACACCCGATGCTACTTTTCATCCGAGCGTCGTAAAAAAATGTCAATGTGGTACCTTGCGTCAGGTCGCAGTCGTATCGGTACATGGCCCGAACTCTTGTCATGGCGTGCGGGGGAAACGCCGCTCGGGGCGTTTTTCTCATCCTCTCTTCTCTCTTCTTTTTCTCAGTGTGCTCATCCCGTTCCTGGCTGCAAAGCGGTGAGACTGCCGGCAGGTAGGAGTGCAGGAGCGGAACGGTTCAGAGGCAGGGAGAGGCAGAAACCTCCAAAGGACGGTAATAATGCCGAGTACCTGCATGGGAGGTGAGGGTGTAATGTATATTACGGGACATTCCAGAGAAATGAGAATGCAGAGCTCTCTGATCCACGTCGCGCAACAATGTCCATATTGTCATGTTAGAATACTCTTCATGAATAAAATCATGTGTACACTCTTTTCTAGGCGAGCAGACGATTGTCGTTAGGAAAGGTATGATCTCCAAAGGCAAAGCCGCTGGTGGAAAAGGTTATCTGTGTTGCCTCCCGCATTTGCAGCGATTGCCCCTGAAGGGGATGGGACGGTGTGGGTGGTGATCACCGGCTGGCAGTTGATGAGAGCACGGCGCAAAAGCTTGGTTGACGCAAGAGCCGCTTGGAGTCTGACGTCCAGTCCAATCCAGCTCGCACACCTAAATGCTTTGCGTTCGTGCTTCCCCTCATTTTCCTCACTGTCTCTAACTCTGGTTCTGGACACGGGCCTCGTGGAGGGGGTGGACGAGAAAGGTCTGTTTGGTTGCATTTGATGTCGGTTGCCTTCCTCTTCTTGCAGCATTGCAAATGGTGTGTTGAAGAAAAGATCCAGGCACCGTGTCGAGGCATAACCACAAAAAAATGGCAGTTGATACTTTGTCTGGTTCTGATGCTGATCGCAACTTGATGCGATATTATCTGTAGAGTGAGGAAAGAATTAGACCCAGGTATAAGTCGTAGTGAATGCATCATTGTTAATATGTTTTTCTTCGGAAAAAATTTCAGATCATCGAAGAAGGTATAAGAAAAGAAGTTGAAAAAAAAAATAAAGAGCTGAGTAATACAAATACAAAAAAAAAAGAAGAAAGGCTTTTTTTTCTAAAAAACAAAACAAGACAATAATCAAATAGAAAAGGAAGGAAAAGAAACATATGCGCCGTTGCATCTCGCAATCCTTGACGACTGGGAGCGGAGTGTAAGACGGGCGGCGATCCAAAAGCAACAATGCTACGACCTATGCAACGAGAGATGATAAGAAAATAAGAGAAGCAGAACACATGGGCGCTGTCTTTTCATTGCAGGCTCACCGTCAGCACGAACGTCTGTCGCAGCAAAAAAACAACCGAAAGGAGAGAGCCCGTGAAGAGGGGAGCCCCGTGTGGTGATGGACGTCCAAGTCGACCAGGGGGCTGGGAAAGACTGCCGTGCGTACGACGTAGACAGAGCATCCTTTTGTCCTTAAGAAGACTGTGCACAGCTGTCGCCATCGTCGCCTTGGCCTCTTTCTTCCGCTGTCTCCTTTATGCATCGACGCTCATGGCGTCTGCACAAGAGCGTTCGGCGGCACAATTGTGCATGCGGTCTATGCATGCGTTGCAACTGAGCAAAGGCTTTTCTCGCTGTGCGATGTACTTGCACAGGTACTGCGTACTTTGCACTTGCATACCTTCCCCAGACCAACAGGACGTTAGTTGTTGGCCGTTGGCCGTTGGTCATCCAAGCTATGATCGTCGTGATCGCCCCCCCAACAGTCCAACGAAAGTGACCAAAATGTCAACGCAGAAGTATAAGTACAAGTAGACCCTCGGACCTGCAGCAAGTCCAGGCCCAAGCGAAGTCGATGACTGTCAAGTCTGTTATATCCTGGCATATCGACGCCACTCCCGTCGTCGTTCGCCTCGGCCGTCGTACTCCGTTTGTGCTGCTCCACCCCAGACTATTGTCGAAGACGAACGGCAAACGGTGTAAAACAACTCCGCGCCTCGACTGCTTTTGTCCATGTGCCCCGTCCCCGTTCCCGCACGCTGTCACCGGGAGGATATTGTGCCAAGCCGGACGCCGCATTTTTTCTTCTTTTTCTTGTCTCCGTCAGAAAATTGATATAGACCGTTTTCTCGGGGGCCGGATTCGAGCTTCTGTTTCCGATGTTGTTGATGCTCTTTTCATTTCCTCCCCCCTCCCCTCCGTGCAGTCAAGGCACATCGTGGGATGCTGTTGGTGGGACCCAGTGTGCAGGATCGGGAATGTCTCACAGGATCCATCCCCATGATCGCCCCCAATAGGCGCTGGCCGGGCCCTGGATCCGCCCGCAAAAAGGAGCTCGTTCGCGTGGGCGCACATCACGCTATCCCGCAAGTCTTCCCGAAGAGCCAGGAGCTAGCGTTGTTTGTTGTGTTCTTGTCCCAAATGGTTTTTGACTCTTCGACTCTTCGACAGCAGGAAGCTCGTCAAATGCTTCGTTGCGATTCGCCCTCGTAAGGACACCCTCCATGATGTCGTAGCTGCGTTCTTTCCTATTTGTCTCCCCGCATTGGGGGATTCTCTTTCGCAGTTTCCTCTTTGCCTCGGCGGGAAGGTGCGATTGCGCACGCCAATGCAGTAATGGCAACCACCACGGAAAAAAGATTCCAAACTGGCGCGATCACGAAAAGAGAAAACGAGGGAAAGAGCTACCAACGACAGCAGGAAAGAGCAACGCGAATACGCGTACATTGCTCTGGGCGCAAAGAATGATGGCAGGCGCGATCGTTCTTGGTCTTCTTGGGCTCTCTTGGGACGTCTTGGCCACAGCTTGGCTAGAAGTTGCCTCCCCCTCGAGCCCCTCCTGCCATAAAAAAATGCTTCTATCCCTTGATTCGAAGCTGCTTTTAGCATCTCCTAGCATGATCTCGAGCAAGACTGGTTCGCAGCTTCCTCACGCGAGCCCATTCCTGTTCCTGCACGTTGTGTCGTATTCTGTCCTCTGCAATTTTTGAGACCTCTCCTTTTCGTTCCTTTTCGTTCCTTTCCCTTCCCTTTTCTCATTCCACGATTCCTCACGTTTCCCCCGCGGCGCAGCACATGCAATCGTCAACCTCGAGTCTGAATTGAAACTCGGGGAACTCGGACGAAGCGAAACCCCCGAAAATACACAAACTACGCCCACCAACCGGGGCAGCACCTTTTTGCTTACATTGCCTCGATTGGGGAATTTGGGCCAAAAAGTACCAAAAAGACGGGAACTTTTCTATCCGCTGCAGATCTTGGAGACTTTTCTACGACATACGGAGTACATTCCTCCCTCTTTCTTGGGTCTGGCCGTGCCGCGTCCTGTTTTCTTTTATCCATTCTCTTGCATTCTTTTCACGCTCTCTTGTCTCTCATTTTGGTTTCGTCTTGTCCTCGTCATCGGGCGTAATTCTCTACTGCTGTGTCTCGTGTGTGCTACCGCAAAACCCGTCAGCCTGCCTCTCCCTGGAAGGCGACAGTTTCGAACGCAAGGTCGGCTCGAATCTTGGCCCGCATCCCGACTAACGTCTTAAGACACAGGCGTGCGCTCTTTTACTTTCGCTTTTGTGTTTGTTTTGTTTTGCTCTGCTTCTCTTTTCCGTGAAAGATCGCTCTACGAATAGAGCAATTGCAGCGGCCTCCACGGCACAGCTCCAAGCGAATCTGCATCGACGATCGATACGACTGTGCGCGACAACCCGAAACGGCCCCTGCGTGACGATCGCCTCGCCCACTCGAAACGTCCACATACGTCGCCTCGTACAGCAACATCTCCATTCGCTTTCTGTGATCGCAAGTCGACAACACGTCCCTATTAGCGACTGCATCTTCATCACCTCCTCTAGCGAAACACATGGCGCCTTGTTGAGAACCGTTTTCTCCTCCATCCCCCGTCCACTCGGATCATAGGACCCCAGGACCGGAACCGCAGCCCACCATGGCTGCCGGCCTCTTCCTCCGCCAGGTCTGGACGCTCTCGGCCAAGAACGTGCGCATCGTCTTGATCCGGAATCCGATCGCCACCGTCATCCGCACCCTCATCATCCCCCTCATCCTCTTCGCCTTCTTCTCCTTTGCCAAGTACCTCTTCGTGCCCCCGGCCGTCTTCGGCGTCGGCACCCTCAAGCCCCTGCTGTCACTCTCCGACGCCCTCGCCGACGCCGCCGCCACCGGCCGCCACACCGTCGCATTATACAATGGAGGACTCGCGGGCGGCGCCATTGACGCCGTCATCGACAGCGTCGCTGCGCAGGTTGAGGACGCCGGCAGCATAGTGGTCCGCCTGGCCAACGACTCCCAGATCGACACCGTCTGCCACAGCAGCCTGCGCGGCGTGACCACGTGCTATGGCGCCGTGTTTTTTGTTGCGTCCCCCGACGAGGGCGCCGGCGGCATCTGGCAGTACGACATCCGGCTCGACGGCTCGCTCGGCGCCGGCAAGATCGACGTCGACAAGAGCACCAACGACGGCGAGGTGTACATGCTGCCCTTCCAGCACGCCATCGACGCGGCCATTGTCGGCCAGCAAACCAACAACAGCGCCAGTGACAACGTCATTGCCAACGGCAACGTCCACGAATACCCCTTTACGTCGCTCACCCCCGAACAGCGCAGCGACGAGATCCGCGTGCAGTACCAGTCGTCGTTGACCAATTTTCTGGCCGTCGCCTTTATCTCCGGCGTCATTGGCATCTGCTACCACCTGACCGGCTTCGTGGCCACCGAGCGCGAGCTCGGCATGTCCACCCTCATCGACTCCATGATGGCCACCTCGGACGGCGGCCGCCGCTGGGGCGAGGCCCAGGTGGCGCGTCTTGTCTCGTACCATCTCTCCTTTTCCGCGCTTTACCTGCCGGGCTGGGTCCTGGGCTCGGCCATTGTCTCTGCCAGTGTCTTTGCCAACTCCAACGCCGCCGTCATTATTCTGTATCATGTCACCGTCGGCCTGGCGCTGGCGTCCATGTCGCTTCTGGGATCCTCACTCTTCCGCCGCTCGCAGCTCAGCGGTGTCTCCGTCACCATTGTCTATCTCCTGCTGGCCATCGTCGCCCAGACCCTCACCCGGCCGCCGACGTCCACCGTGACCGCTTTGAGCCTGTTGTTCGCGCCCTGCAACTATGTGTATTTCATCACCAACGTCGCGCGCTTCGAGCGCAAAGAGTGGCCTGTCAACCTTTTGCACGTGGCACCCGACAGTCCGTGGAAGCTGCCCGGCATTGTCCTCTGGATCTTCCTTCTTTTGCAGATCGTCATCTACCCGGTCATCGGGGCGTTCATTGAGCGCTACCTCTACGGCACCATCACCACCGGCCGCACCATAGAGACGCGCCCGGCCGACGGTGGCGTCGACGAGAACGGCCACCCGCTACCCGCCCTGCAGCTGGACGAGTTCAGCAAGACCTACACGCCCGGTCCGCTGCGGCGTGCTTTCGGTTGGATCAAGAAGGCGCCTGCACCCGTGCATGCCGTCAAGGAGCTGACGCTCTCCGCCGTCCACGGCCAGATCTTGGTGCTGCTCGGCGCCAACGGCAGCGGCAAGAGTACGACGCTCGATGCCATTGCCGGCACCAGCAAGCTGACGAGCGGCCGCATCACATTGGACGGCACGCGGGGTCTCGGCATTGCGCCACAAAAGAACGTCATGTGGGACCAGATCACCGTCGAAGAGCACCTGCACATTTTCAACCGCCTCAAGTCGCCCTACAACCGCGCGTCACGCGAGGAGATCCGCGACCTCATCAAGTCCGTCGACCTCGAGCACAAGGCCACCGCCCGCGCCAAGACACTGTCCGGCGGCCAGCAGCGCAAGTTGCAGCTCGGTATGATGCTCACGGGCGGCAGCGCCGTGTGCTGTGTCGACGAGGTGTCGAGCGGCCTGGACCCGCTGAGCCGCCGCAAGATCTGGGACATCTTGCTAGCCGAGCGCGGCCGCCGCACCATTATCATGACCACGCACTTTCTCGACGAGGCCGATTTGTTGTCGGACCACATTGCCATCCTCTCAAAGGGCACGCTCCGCGCCGACGGCTCGTCGGTGGCGCTCAAGGACCGCCTGGGCGGCGGCTACCGCATCCACGTGCACAAGACCAAACCCCATGACAAGTCCACTGTGGTGATTCGGAGCGACCGCGACCTGCCTGACGTCGCGGGTGTCGCAAAGAAGGACTACTTTGACCTTGTCACGTACATTGCGCCCTCCTCCAGCCTGGCCGCGCAAGCCATCCGCACACTTGAAGCCGCCGGCGTGACCGACTACCGCTTTTCGGGGCCAACTCTGGAAGACGTCTTCTTGCAGCTCGCCGAAGAAGTGCAGCAGGAGCAGGAGGAGCACGAAAAGAGCCAGAACCAGGCAGCAGACACCGGGTCCGACCATGGCCAAGAGAGCAGCACCAGCGTCGTCGGCGAAAAGCAGCAGGCCTCCGAAGACGTCAAGCCAACGGCATCCGGTATGCTCGTTCCAAACGTCGATGCGGTCGGTAATAACAGCGACAACGCAGAAGGCCACAACGGCTTGAAGTTGCTCTCGGGCCGCAAGATCGGCTACTGGCAGCAGGCACGCGTTTTGTTTATGAAACGCTTCCTTGTCTTCAAGCACAACTGGGTGCCATCGGCCGCGGCCTTGATCATCCCCGTGATTGCGGCAGGTCTTGTCACGCTGTTTGTGAGGGACCAGACGCCCGTCGGCTGCTCGTCGAGCGACCAGCTGTCCAACGACGACCCGCAGAACCTGGCCGATGCTGGCGACATTTTGTTTCTTGTGGCCGGCCCGGCGACGCGTTTCGCCGACATCACCTCCATCGTCAACCTCTTTACTCCCATGTTTACAAACAGCAGTAGCGATGGCAGTGGCAGCGGAAGTAGTACCAACGACACGTCGATCGTCGCCCAGATCTTCCAGAATATCACTTTGGCCGATACCTTTGACGACTTCAACGAACTGATTGTCCAGTACCGCAAGAACGTGACGCCCGCCGGCTTCTGGCTCGGCGACAGTAGCTCGCCGCCGACCGTGGCCTACCTGGGTGATTACTTGGATCAGGTGAACGCCTTTTTCGGTCAGAACCTGATGAATGTCCTACTGGCCAACCTGTCCATCTCCGCCAACTACGCCGACTTTGACATCCCCTGGTCGCCCAGCACGGGCAAGTCCCTGCAGCTGCTCGTGTACGTCTGCCTGGCCTGCGCTGCCTACCCAGGCTTCTTCTCCCTCTACCCGAACCTCGAGCGGCGCCGCCACGTCCGCGGCCTTGAATACTCCAACGGCGTACGTGCCCTGCCGCTGTGGATGGCCTACGTGGCGTTCGACTTTGCCATTGTGCTTGTGTCGTCGGCGCTCATGACTATCTTGTTCGCGGCGCTCTCAGGTGTTTGGTACCACGTGGGCTACCTGTTCCTCATCTTCGCCCTCTATGGCCTCGCGTCCGCCCTGCTTGCCTACGTCATCTCGCTCTTCTCCCGCAACCAGTTGACGGCCTACGCCTTCACCGCCGCCTACCAGGCCATCATCTTCCTCGTGTACATGATTGCGTACCTCGCCACCATCACCTACGCGCCGGTCAACCACATCGATGCGGACCTGCTGATCGTGCACTTTGTCGCGTCGGCCGTGGCGCCCATTGGTTCTGTGGTTCGGTCGCTTTTTGTCGTCCTCAATCTCTTTTCCGTCACCTGCGACGGCAACGAAATCAACAGCAACCCGGGCAGCTTCACGCTGTACGGCGGGCCCATCTTCTACCTAATTTGGCAGTCGATCCTCCTCTTCGGTATACTTCTGTGGTTCGACAGCGGCAACGTGGGTGCGTCCTTTTACCGCTTCACCAAGATGATTCGCCGCCGGAAGACGACGGCAGCACCACAGCATCCTGTCGATGTTAATGGGGACGCCTTCCCCGAAGACGACGCCGGCCGTGTCAGCGACGGCTCGGCCCCGGACCGCGGCCTGTGCGTGTCCCACGTCACCAAGACGTTTAAGCGCAACACCGCCGTCGACAATGTCAGCTTTGACGTCAACCACGGCGAGGTCTTTGCCCTGCTCGGCCCCAACGGCGCCGGCAAGTCGACCACCATTTCCATGATCCGCGGTGATTTGAAACCGGACGACGGCGACGTCTTTGTCGAGGGCCTGTCCGTGACGAAAAAGCTGGTGGCCGCCCGCGGCAGCCTCGGCGTGTGCCCCCAGTTTGACGCCGTCGACCAGATGACCGTTCGCGAGCACCTGCGGTTTTATGCCCGCGTCCGCGGCATCGAGGACGTCGAGTACAACGTCCAGGCCGTCATCCGCGCTGTGGGCTTGCGCGCGTTCAGCGACCGCCAGGCCCACGCGCTGTCTGGAGGCAACAAGCGCAAGCTGAGTCTCGGCATCGCCCTCATGGGCAACCCGGCCGTTGTCATTCTCGATGAGCCCTCGTCGGGCCTCGACGCCGCCGCCAAGCGCATTATGTGGCGCACCCTCGCCGCCACCGTCCCCGGCCGCTCCATCCTGCTCACCACCCACTCCATGGAGGAGGCCGATGCGCTGGCCGGTCGTGCCGGCATCTTGGCGAAACGCATGCTGGCGGCCGGCGGCACCGACGACCTGCGTGCGCGCTTCGGCAACCGGCTGTACGTGCACCTCGTGAGCCGCGGCGCGCCGCGGACGTCCGACGCCGACACGGCGCGGCTGCGCCAGTGGGTGCAGGACACGTTCCCCGGCGTTCAGATTGAGAACGAGACCTACCATGGGCAGATGCGGTTTTCCATTCCTTTGGGTGGCGGTAGTGGTGGCGTCGCCGGTGGTGACGACAGCAAAGAGGTGGACGACCTTGATGACGACAGCAGCTCGCGCGCGACGCCGTCGGTCGAGAAGAACGCGGCGACCGTCGCGGCCACCACAACCACAACCACAACCACCACCACCCCCCTCGCCCTTGCTTCCGCCTCCTCAACAACGAGCGCCATCGGCCGGCTGGTCGTCTTGCTCGACGAGCACCGCGAGGCCCTCGGCATCGACCACTACAGCGTCAGCCCCACGACGCTGGACCAGGTCTTTTTGGAGATTGTCGGCCGGCACAACATCCAGGAGGAGGGCTACCAGCGGGAAGAAGAGGCCGCCGCCGCAGCTGCGGCCGCGCAGAAGAAGAAGTGGTGGAAGTTTGGGACTCGCTAGACGTGCCTTGCTTACCACTTTTGCATCATATACAGGCCATATTTCTTTTTTCTTTTCTTTTTCACGATACTCTTTTGGCATATAAAAACAGGCAAACAGCATTCATTTATTTAGATGGCTTACTAAATTTGTAATATATACGATACATTCACTAACTAACATCTTATTAATTCTCGGTATCGTTTATAAAGCCGTTTCTTTACTACTGTAAGGTCCTACCACGTGCTTGAAGTGTTGAGTTCTAGATCTTCAAGAAGCTGTCGGAGCTGTTGGAGCTAGTTACGGGTCCCCGTAGGACTATGGGGCAAATGGTGGTGCATTGGCGTCATAGTGGTAAATGGTGGGGTCCTACAAGTTGGAGTCTTTTAAGGTCCGACCCGCGCTCTCTCCCCTTTACATCCCACTTTCCTCAACCACAGCACCACCAGACCAGACATTTGCTTTTCTTCGACGAAAGCAATTGTTATCCGTCTTCGTGTATCGAATCACGATGGCCTCCAGTGCGCCAGGAGCATCCGACCCACCGGTGCAGGCGCCGGCGCCTACTGCCACCTCCTCGACAGCTTCGACAGCTTCGACAGCTTCGACAGTTTCGACGACAGCGACACCTTCCGCCTTCCTCCCTCCTCCCCCTCGACCTTCTCCATACTCAGAAACCACTCAGAGGCAGTCGCTACCGCCCGTACCGAAACTTGACGTCCTCCCATCCGAGAGCGATGCGACAACGTCGTCCACACCAACCCACACGTTCCTCCACCCCTCGAAATGCATCCACGACGGACCCGACGTCGCCCGCTTCCTCGTGTCCAAGGCCTACCGCGACATTGGCCTGTTTGTCCTGCAGCTGAACCATGCGCTGTGCCCACGACGGAAGATGTCCACGGGCCCTGCCTCGGAGGCCGAACGGCCCACCGCCTCCACCACCACCCTCTTTACCCTCCAGTCGCCCAAGCGCAGCGACGACCCGCCCTCGGTGCAGCGTCTGCAGGCGCTGTTGGCGCGCATCGCAGCAATAATCGACGAGGCGCCACCGGACCCGGGCCCGCGGCGGTTCGGCAATGCCAGCTACCGGACGTGGCACAAGTTGCTGGCGGAGCGGGTGGAGGGAGGCCTGCTGGAGGAATACATTACCATCCAAGGTCATGGGCCGTCAAAGACAGACGGCGAAGAAAATGGTAGCGACGACGACAAACCCGCACAGGCGATGGACGAGATCAAGGCCTATTTCCTCGGCGGCTTTGGCAGCGCGCAGCGCCTCGACTACGGCACCGGCCACGAGCTGAGTTTTCTGGCGTTCCTCGGCTGCCTGTGGAAGCTCGGCGTCTTTACGGACGGCGACCCGGGCGCCGACGGCGAGGCGGTCGAGCGCAGTCTGGTGCTGGGCGTGCTCGAGCCGTACCTGCACGTCGTGCGCAGGCTGATTCTGACCTACACGCTGGAGCCCGCCGGGTCGCACGGCGTCTGGGGCCTCGACGACCACTCGTTCTTGTCGTACATTTTTGGGTCGGCGCAGCTAACAAGGCCCATTGCGTTCTTGGGAAACGAGTCCATGCCCCAGGAAGGGTCCGCCCCGCGCGCGCCCAAGCCGGCCGACATTGTCAAGCCCGACGTCGTGGCCACGCAGCGCGAGCGCAACCTGTACTTTTCAGCCGTCGGGTTCATCAACGACGTCAAAAAGGGCCCTTTCTGGGAGCACAGCCCGATCCTGTTTGACGTGTCGGGCATCCAGGACGGCTGGGGCAAGATCAACAAGGGCATGATTAAGATGTTCAACGCCGAGGTGCTGTCCAAGTTCCCCGTGGTGCAGCACTTTGTGTTTGGGTCGCTGTTCTCGTGGGACGAGGACCCGGCGGCGGCGGCGCCGGTGGCGACAATGCACATGACCAACCAGCCGGTGGCGACGGCGGCCATCACGGCGTCGCTCAAGGGTCCAGGAATATCAACGGGACCGACAGGTATGCCGAGTGCAGGAGCAGTGCCGGTCGCCACGGGGGCGCCTTGGGCGCAAGCTACACGGATGCACGGCGCTATTCCTGGGACCCTACCAGGCCCTGGCATCCCCTACTCGCGAGTACCTGCGGTCACGGCCCGGCCTGGTGCTGGTGGCCCTGGTGTAGGCACACGGGCACCGCCAGCAGCCTTTCCACGGCCTTCGACAGAGAACCAGCCACCACGTGCCGCAGGCAGCTCGGCAACAGGCCAGGATACGGTGGTTACGAAAGCACCGTGGGCTAAATAGACTTGTGTTGGGATATGTACACAGTAGTATTTCACTTCATAGAAAATAGAAATGGAGACAAGCGAGCCTTCTGAGTATTGGGGTGTTATCTTTGATTTGTCCGGGTATCTAATGGTATTCGACAAAGGCATCTGGAAGAGATTTCTCAAAAATAACAGGGTGAAAGAAAAAAACAAGTATGGAGGATATCATAAAATGGGATGGAAAGGAAAGGAAGAAAGAAAAGGATGCAGGGCGAGGACGAGAGAAAGGCCCAACAGACGTTCCCCCGGCTGCCGTTGGACATAGGGCGAAGTATTCGTAGCAAGTCGGGGTTTTGTTGGTTCGTCGTCTGTCCGGATTCGCCTGCCTTGCTTTGTGTTATGACCTAGAGTCGTGAGACAAGGGTCTGCATTTTGCAAGCATAGAAAAGCACAGAAAAAAAAGAAAAAGAATATGCAAGGACGAACAAAACTGCTCGCTTTCCGCCGCCCATCACATTACAAGCTCTCAAAGAGCCTTCATCGCATCGATCGGTGAGACCTCATCAGGTCGTGCCGTACGCTGGTCATGGAAATTATGCGGCGGCTACTTGCGTGTTAGTGATGTTACATGAATTCGGCTTCACTCAAGAGATGCGTGGCGTACCAGGAGCGGGAGCAGCGGCCTCGGCCGGCTTGGCCTCCTCAGCAGGCTTGGCAGGGGTGGCGGCAGCGGCGGGCTCCGCCTTGGTCTTTTTCTTGAAAATGGACTTGAACTTGGCCTTCAAGTTGTCAAGCGCGTCGAGGGCTATGGGGGCGAGTTTCGATCGTGTTAGTGACGTGGGCGGTGTGCAGAGTACAGCCCGTAGCACAGTTACAAAGACACTACGAGGCGGCAAGGAAACTCCAAGATATACGGTTTGAAAGGGAAAGGGTTGCACGTACGAACACCAGGCATGTTGGCGGTTGGGGTGTGATTTTCTGGGAGAGAAAAAGACGGTGAAGGAGAACTGGAGCGAAGCTGGTTGTTAGCTTATCAGACTCTCCACGAAAATGGGGACTCGGATGTTGTACAGCGATAGCCGTTTAAGAAGGGAAGTAGGAACTAGTTCGTGGCGACTTACGATGCGATGAGGGGAGGACGCACGTTGGTGATGCGATGAGGAGGGAAAATTGAAAGGAAGGAAGGAAAGAGAGAGATCGAGATCAGAAAAAAAATAAGGAAGGAAAAGGAAATGGTTGGAAACAGCCAAGGAGGGGGGGAAAGTGGAAGAAGAAATACGGGAGGCAGCCTCCCTCCTTCCTGCCCTCCATTTTCCCTATTTCGTCTTGTCCCTCGTCCCTTCCCCCCGGAACAAAGATAAAGCTGGTCCTCCTCTCCTGCCTGTTGCCGATTGGGATCTGCGCGCCCCGGGTTCATCTCCCCCTCATGATGTGCAGAAAGGCTCGTATCTGCCTGCAAGATGCTATTTGGACTGTTCGTCTGTCATGAACTCAGGTGGCCCTGTCGTGCTCTGTCGTGCTCCGTAAATAGTAAGATACACATACGACGCAGTCATACACCGTAAATTGCACTTTTTTTAGGGGACCCGGGGTGCTGTGTTGGTTTGGGTTGTTTTCCCCCTTGTGGTCGTGTTTTGCCAAGATCGCTCCTTCCCCCCTCTGACAGCCACGTTGAAATTGCACGAGGAAGGAGGGCCTGGCCCAACATGCGTCCACCCGCAACAAAGACAAACGTGGGACTGAAAGGAGAAAGAACGGGGTGCCAACATCCCTCAACGGGTAGTCGCATTCCTTTCTCTCTTTTGACCCTGGCCATGCTGGTCGATCCCGCGATCGCTCCTTCCTTTATTTTTGGCAGCCCTCGTCCCTTGATAAACAAAGAGTGAAATAAAAAGGCAGGAATGGACGGGGGTGGCACCTGACCATGGTCTCACGTCGAGTTTTTCCGCTTCGAGGCGGGACTGGTTTGGCCCTCTTCATTTCCACTTGTCTCTTTCCGATGGCCGTCCTTATTCATTCTACGACGTATTGCTTTCCGTATCTGCAGCCTCCAACTTCGTAAAAAGATACGACTCTGACACTCTGACACTCTGACAGCCTTATCAGAACGGCAAAACTCGCAGCTGTGTTTGCTGCAGCTTGTTTATATTGCGGGCTCCTCCTAGCGGCGGCCCCATCCCCCAATCCTCCCTCCATGTGAACTGCCATCTGACCCCTACTTTTTGTCTGTGCCCTTGCAATCGCCGCGGTGCACGAGCCAGTCCACAAATAGCCTAGCCTGTCGCTGTCCACAACACTCGAGGTTTCGATTTGGGACAGTTGGAGGGTGTCGAGGGTGGTGAACTGTCCAAGCTAGAGCCATCCGCTGATCAGTGCACAGACCAATTGCGTGACAAGCTCCACAAACTACGACCTGCAGAAATGCAGAAATGAGAATTGCCTGTTACCAGGTGTGTTGTCGTGGGACTATCGTGTACTAAACGACACGCTGAAGGGAACAAACCTGCAGCGTGCAGCGGACATGCATCTTTTGGTGCTGCACTGCGCTGCATTAGGAACACGGGGCGTGCCATGTGCTCGGTCTTATCTCCAGTGCGAGGAGGGGACGAAGCCAGGCTGGAAAGGAAGTAGCAGAAAATAGAAGAAAAAAAAGCAAAAGAAAAGACGAACGGATGCTCTACAGTAAGGTGCCCTCCATGCATAAATTCGAGTCACAAGCAAGTACTGGCTTGCCACAAAAAATGTGTGCACCCATGACGACAAGTGCATACGAGACCTCTCACATTCTAGAACCAGGAGCTGGGCACACGTACGGAGTACAAGCACTCCGTACGGCGTACAGCGTAATTACTACCCCATGCCGTCATTGTGCTTTTTGCTTGTGCTTGTGCTTGTGCGGCCAGACGCCCCGCATGAGCTTGTCGGTTCTGTCCAATGGAAACCAGAGAAAGCACCACTCCTTCTTCCGGTACCTGAATCCGAGCAGAAAATGGGAACAGACGAGAAAGGGGAATGGAAAACGTGCCTTCTATAAAAAGAACAAAATGCTACGAGTACAAGCAAGAGCAGAGGGAACAAAACATAAAAAAAAGCCGTACAGACTGTGAAGTGTGAAGAACCAGCCTTTGTATTCGAGGACGACACATCTTGATGGATGAATCAACGCCGGCCTCGGGAACACAGCGATGTCAATCAAAAAGGCAATGGTGATCATGAATGTGTCCAAATATAGACCGGTTTCTTTTACGTCTTTCTGCCTACTGTCACTCTTTCATTTTGTCTCTTGTTCTCTCTTTTCTTTCTCGCTTTTCCTTCACTGTAAACAGAGCCATTTTATCAACGCAAGCTCAAGCCTCGATCAGATAGCAAGAACATGTGGGGGACAAGACGGATCAGCATTCTTGATAATCAACGGAAAGAAATTTCAAAACGAGAAACAAACCAAGAAAGAAAGCGAGAAGAGAAAGGCAGAAAGAAGAGAGCAATAAATTGGCAAGAAAAAGATAATTTCAAATAAAAAAAGAACGCAAAACAACGCGAAACAACGAAAACAACGAAAACAGCGCAAAAAGGCACGGGGAGGCGGAAGCAGATAGCCTACTGTACGCAGAGATTTTCCCCGTCTCCCCTATTCCCCAGTATTGACTTACACATGCACGGCAAAACGTAAGATACAGAGTTCGCCCGAGAAAAAACACTGCTAACCCTCGGTAAACAGCGCACTCCCCCGTCCAAAACGGTATTTACGCATTTAATTTTGAGCCTTTTCGCGCTGCTGTCTCCATATCACGAAAATATACCGTGACGAACCGTGGGACGAGGAAAAGAGAAACAGCGAAAAAATGAGAGAAAAACAAAATGAGAAAATTACTTATGGGCAGGTCGCTCCCGTACAATGAAAAAGAAGCAAAGAACGAAAATGTCTCAATTTTTAGAAAAAAAAGGAGAAAGATGATTTGAAATTCAAGTAGAGGCAGGTTTGCTGTTCTCTGTTTGTTTCCTTCTGTCGTCTCTCTTTTCTTCTTCTTTTTTCTGCCGCCGACAAAACAACGACGACAAACATGTGACTGACGAGCTTTGGAAAAGACACCCTAGGATGGGTTGTCTTCACGCGATTCTCCACGATTTCATTCAATCCTCGCCCTGCCCCGATCTGCTTCAAAGACATCCGATCCAACTGGAAAGACCAAACGACATATCTCGACCTGAGCCCCGAACCTCGAGAGTCCCTCCTCGATCGCATATCGATACCGATAACAATCGTGCCAGGCGCGAACGAACGAATCAAGGCTTTCAAAGGAACGACACAGGACAAGCAGCAGTTTCTTGACCTCGAGCCCTCGGACAACAACCAGCGACAGCCAGGGCGACGGCTACCAACAGACATCGAGGCCATGTTTTTTTTTTTTTTTTTTTTTTTTTCACTCGGCCAATTGAACTCGGACTTCCCGGTCACCTCGACGACTGACGACTGACGACTCAAGCAACGAACGATAGGTACGAAGACAAACGCAGACACACAACACAGCTTGGACACACAACACCGCGTTTCGAAAGAGGACGAGGCCGGCAGAAAACCATCGCGGCCTACGACCGTACACCGCCCTCACCAGCAACAACAGAACACACATCATACCGGACCTCCAGCTTCATCGACAAGACGGCAAATCGGCAGATATGGCCGACGGTTGACGGAAAAGAAGACGGAACAGACGAAATACAAACTCGACCGGGGGGGCCCTGCCGATCGCCTTGCCAATGGGCCATCGGGACCTCGCCGATTCTGTCTCTGTCGTTGAGTTTTTGTCACGACCATTACGAGAGGACGGAGCGCTGGCCACGATACGAGGCAAGATGCACGATAGTTGGTCCACGACGACGATCCTCCACCAAATTCTTTCGCCCCGATTTCTTGCTTTCCCTCACCGACCTTTTACCTTTTCACCTTTTTTGCCCTCGATTTTTCGCTTTGTGGGCTGGCCTCGCGCCTGGTCTCGATTCGATTGCCGAACGGGGCACAACACAATAAATAAATAAAAAACGGCCCGCGGCCAGGGCGGCGCGGGCGACCCTGGCACTAACCTCCTCGACGACGAACACGCAATCACCGATCACCGTTCTCGGCCGCAAATTTTTTTTCACTGGCTCGAAACTGGGACCCCCCTTTTTTCTGGAGCCTTGCTAGCCTCACTTTGAGAGATGGATGCAGGGCAGAGCAGAAGACGACACCGGCGGCGGGCGGCCCATCGGGGTCCATCGGTCGTCGGCCGTCGGCCAGCAGCCAGCAGCCAGCAGCAAGCATGAGCGGCGGCGTCCCCTTTTGGCAACTCCTTTCCCACCACACCAAGAACCAGACCAAGAGCCCAAAATTGCGACATCCTGCATCCTCTTCTTCGACAAGGTTGAGGTCCCCACTGAAAACGAAGACCGAGGAGAAAAAAAGGATGCGTTTTGGTTGGCCTTTTGGTGCGCGGGTCAGCACCCAAAAAAAAAAAAAAAAAAAAAAAAAAAACGTGGGGGTCCATTTATTTTTTATTTCTTTTTATTTCTTTTTCTTTTCTTTTTTCTCATTCGCCCCAAGCGATTGAGCGATGACGGCTTTTCATCCCTTTTTTTCTTTTCTTCTTTTTTTTCTTTTTTCGACAGCGCAAAAAGCGTCATCGACCCGCCAAGACCCAAAGGCGAACGAGTTTCAACGAAGCAGCATGACGGAAATACACACGAAACAGATGGTTCTTTTTTCCCCCTCTTTTTCTTTGGACCGATTTTAGGGCCGTTTCCTGTTTGCCTCTCGCTATTGAGCTCTCTCCCGCCAGCACCGGCGCCAGGAACCAGACGAGCCAGACCCACGACACGAGCCGGAACGGTTGGAATCTAGGGAGATTGAAAAAGAAAAAAAGTAAAAGGAAAAAGGACCAGCCCAAGATGGACCGATGACCTTAACGATGGAGCATCGACGATGCAAGTATATCGGAGCCGTTCACACAAACAAACACACACACAAAACTAGCCTTTCGCCGTGGCATCCGCGCCGCACCTCGGCCTCTCGCGCCTCGCCCTTTACCCAGAGGTCCGTCGAGCAAGGCAGCACAACCCACCGTTATGCCGGCCGACCCGGCGCATCTCTACTCGTACAGCCTAGTCTATCCGAAAGGCCCATTCCTGCATTTCCTGCCCCGTGGAAAGGGTGGGCTTGACAGAGCGTAAAGTGGAAAAACCAGATGACGGCCGGCGAGGCTGACGCTTCCACCAGAAAGAAACATTTGTAGTTCTTACCTCGTAGACGGCATTCCGCCCCTCCCCCCCTCTTGACCTTCTTGACCCTCTTGACCCTTTTTTTCTTACCTTGTTTCCTTTTCTTCTTTTCGGCCCATCTCTTCAGCGCCCGTTTTGAACGTAGATTGGGTGCTGTCACATTCGGTGTGGTCTCCATTTTTTCTTTCTTCAAAAACCATGTTTCGTCGTAGTCTCCTCGGTCTCTTCTTTTTTACTGGAGACTGGAGACTGGAGACTGGCGAACCTGGGCCGTCGCCGCTCGCCGCCGCGAACGAACGCGCATCGCAGATCGTTTTCACAACCCCCAACCTCATCATGCCCACTGCAAGACCCTCACGTACAACCCAGGAGGAACCTTGCACAGTCATGGTCCAAATAAAAGAGTATCCTGAATCGTGCCCTGGACGTCTCGTATTGCCTGTTTCGCACATCCCTATCCCGGTGACGAATTGGGACTCCATACAAGTACCTTACCATGATGCCGATGCGCCAAGAAAGCAAAAAAAAAAACGGTAAAACGCACAAGAGAACAACCGAAGGGACACGCGGCAAAGAAATGCTGAGACTGGGAAAATGTAAATGGTTTGCACGCACGCTATGCTCAAGGACAAAAAAAAAAGACAGAAAGAAAGGTAATCTGGTTCAAAGATCTTATTCAATTCTCAAAACACCGACACCTCCAAAATAAAGCCCTCCCAGTCTCCAAAAGAACCGTTTGGAATACTCCGTATAATATAGAAACGTACAATGAATAGACGCTAAATGCCCTGTCCTGAAATAAAACTCCCCTGTTGCGCCCCTGTATTTTATGGTGTCGTCTGTTGTTCTGCTAGCTGCTGTTGTGTGTGTGTGTTTTGTGCTTGTATTTTTTCCGCTTTTGTCGACTTTCAACTCCGGCCCGTCGTTTCATCATGCGTCGTAAATTTTCACGAACCCCCCCTTTGGAGAGACTTCGAGGTTGAGGAACAAAGGAAAGAGAGAGTGAGTGCAGGGGGATAAGAGAAGCAGCAAAGAGAAGCACGTATGCAGCGAGAGAGAAAAAAAAAAGTAGTAGTAGTATGCGAAAAAAAACCGAAAGATGAAAAACGTAGATGGAACACCAAGATGAATGGTACCAGAGAAAACAAACAAACAAAAAAATCCCAAATGGCCCAAAGAACCCCTCCCAAGAAAAGCAGTCATGATGATATTTTTTTTTCACGCCTTCATATAAAAAAAGCAGTCCGTCCAGCAAAGAAAGAACAAAAAAGAACATAACAAAAAACACCCCGTGTGACCTGGCCTATAACCCCGTGTGATATAGCATGGCAAAAAGAAAAAGAGAAACAAAATGGGGATAAACAAGACGCAGAAAAGTTCCGCCGCTTTATATAAAAAAAATCCTTTTGCGCTTTTCGGTAGATTTTTTGTTTGGTTTTGTTATCAGACTCTTTCCAGGGTCCTTTTACTTGGTAGCCCAGAAAGAGATCACGTCCGACTCAGGCGACTCGGTCATCGAAGGCAGGCCTTGGTAGTCGTTCATCCAGAGCGCAGACTCGTCGTCGTCGCGTCCCGCCACCTGCGGCATGCCGGCCAGAGACTGGAGACTAGACAGGTCGTCGCTCGCACCGGCCAGGGGCGTCGGCAGGAACTTGTTGCCTGCCTTGAGGTAGCGCAGCTCGTTCATGTCGCTGCTGCCCGTGTTGCTCCGCACGTTCACGGCCGACGTCGCGGCAGTCGGCAGGTGAAAGCTGCTGTTGGTGCGCGAGAAGGCGATGCTGCCGCTGGCCGCGTCGTTGGTGCCGTCGTACTCGTAGTCGTACTCGTAGTCGTCGAGGCCCGGGACCGTGGGGTCCTCGGCCTCCGAGACCTCCCCGGACGTGCCGGTGGTCATCGTCGGCGCCTGCTCGGAGCCGTTGTACTCGTAGCCAAAGTTGCGCGTGAAGCCAAAGGCCTCGGCCGAAGCGAACTTGTCGTCGGTGCTCGTGCTGAATCCGCGGTCGAACTCGAGGCCGAACTGGCTCCAGTCGACGGACGGTGCACTGAGTCCGGCGCTGAACAGCGGCTGGTCCACCTGCTCGGGGCTGAAGGCGTTGTAGTTCGTGTAGGCGTTGTTGTAGCCCACCATGCCCATGTTCAAGGGCGCAAGCTGGCCGCTGCTGCTGGCCCCGCTGAGCTGGGGAAAACTGCTGGCAAACATCAAGGGCGATGCGGTCTCCGAGCGAGACCGGCGCTGCTGCGACAGCTGTGCCGGAAGGAATGTGCCGCAGTTGGTAGCAGCAGCGGCGGCCGCCGCCGCTTCTAATGAGCAGGCATCCTCGGCGCCGTTGTCGGAGTCGGTGTTGCCGTTGCTGTGGTTGTCGTCCAGGTCCTCGTCGTCGTGGCGGTTGGTGGCTTGCAGGAAGCCAGACAGGCCACCGGTGCTGCGGGCCGAGTTGATGCGGTTAATCGGGTACGGGTTGGTCTTTTGCGAGACAGCCTTGGCGTGCTTCTGAGACAGTGGCTTGTGGCGGCCATGCTCGTCGAACGTCAGAGTGCCTTCGGACCGCGTGGTGTTGGCGCGGCGGCGGCGGATCGGGTTCTTGTTGGACGGGCTGGCGTTGGCCGTGTTGGTTCCGGACGGCGCAGCCGACGAGGCGCCGATCAGAATGGCCGTGGCAGAGGCGGACAGGTCCTCCTCACCGCAGCAGTCGCCCTCTTCCGAGTCCAGGCCCGAGGTCTCGGGGACGGTGTCCAGGTCGTTCTTGAAGGCGCAGGAGCAGCGGCCGCCGTGGTTGCAGCAGCAGCTTTCTCTGTGGCCCTCAATGGCACCCAGGTGGATGCACTTGTTCGTCTTCTCGCCGCAGTCGCACTTGACATGCGCCGAGCGGTTCTTGCGCTGCGATCGGCAATGCTGGCATTGCGTTACTGGCCGGCCCTTCTTGTTGATGTGTTGTAATGGCCGGTCTGGTCGACAAAGTTAGCAACGTTTGGGGAGAGACGGAGAGCCAGGCGCGCGCGTGGCATTGGGGTATTTCAATGTCAAAGTGAGCCCCCCTCAGTTGACCACCTCGTCCCAGCCGCTGTTGCAGCCGGCAGCAGGATGGTGCAATGGCTTGCAAACTGCATGAACAGCTGCAGCCGCTGCTGCCACCCATTTTGCCGCGCAAGGCGCAGGAGCGAGGCCGCAATGGCTGCGATCGCAAAGGTCGAAGCAGAAGTCGCAAGTGCGGTCCCGGAGGTGCGGCCGAGCGCAAAAAGCCAACCCAGACCAAAAACCACCACGAGGAGAAACAGGAGAGAGCCAATGGCAGTCAACCAGGCAAAGAATGCCAGAGTACAATGCGATCGAGCCATGCGAACCAAGGAATCAAAAGAAATCGAGCCGCATGAAGGCCGAATAGGACATACCGTAATGTTGGCAATTGCTGACGCGGTGGCCGCGAACGCAGGCTTCGCAGGCCCATTTCTCGCCGTCAATGAGCATTTTCGGTAGGGACGACAAGAGCGGTCGTTGTTGGGGTAGGGTTGTGAGTGGAGATTGGTCGAACGTGCTGCTGGACGAAAAGGGGAGGAAGAGAGGAGAAGAATAAAAGGTCGAAACGGGGGAGGCGACGAAAGAAATACAAGAAACTCAAAACCAACACAGGCGTGCAGAGGAAAACGGCCAAGAAATAAGTGAAATAAAATACAAAGGGTAAGAGATAAAAGAAAGAAATAGGGCGAAGGAGAGACCAACGAGAAAAGCGAAAAAAAGAAAGAGCTAAATGGAAAGGGAAAAATGAACACTGGAGAGAGAAAGAACGAAAGAGAGAGAGAGGAAGGCGCGAATGGGAGAGTAAAAGAGAAAACGAGACTAAGAGAGGGACCCGAAAAAAAGGGCCTAAAAAGGACGGAGCGCTGGCGACGGGTGATAAAACGGAAAACGGAACACGGAAACACGCTAAGAACTGAGCGAGTCTCGGAGCTACCGCACTGGCTTTTTCCCTGGGAGCTGTTGGCTGGCGAAGAGGAAACAGCTAGGGAAGCTGGGCTGTGACTAGGACAAGAAGCACAGGGGAAGCTGTGGTGGGTTCGTGGGTTCTTTTTGGCGACAACAGACAAAGAAGGCGGAAGGTGCAAAGGACGGGGCGCAGTGCTTGGCTGTGGAGGGTATCTCGAAAGACGGGAAGACAGAAAGACAGAAAGAGCGATCGCAGTTGTAACGGCAATCAGGGAAAGAGAGAAGGGCAGAAAGAACAAAAAAAGAAGAAGGAGAAACCGGGCAAGCTGGTGGGTGAAAGAGGAAGGAACGGCAGTCGCAGACCAGCGCAGCTCGAGCGTCCCGCTGTGACGGTTTTGCGTTTGGTTGTTCGTCGGATGTCGGGCAAGGCCAGCAAAAGCTAGGATGCAAAAGTCTGGATGCAAAAGTCTGGATTGGGCGTGTGTGAGAAGGTCGTATTGTTCCCAGGCCCGTTTGGCGACTGTTCTGGATGGTCTGGTCGTTTTGGTCGTCCTGTGCAGTTTGAATCGATGACGGGGCGCGTCGTTCTCGACTCTCGACTCGCGACTCCTGCTACTGATGCTGCTGCTTCGCACGTCGCAGTCGCATGTACTCGTACTTTGTAGGACAGATTCGCGTGGCGGACCGGCTGGACCGCTTTGCTTCGTTCTGCTTCAGAGCTGTGGGCGAGCCTTAGGTCAGCGGCTCAACCGAAACAGGATGTGTGTGACAAGGGACCCTTTTGGCGGACGGGATGGTGGTGGGAGGATCTGCGGCAGACGGGTGTCCCTCGAACCTTCTCTTTTGCGTTCTGTGTTCGATCTCGTCTGCTGACAAGGGAAGGAGCAAGAGCGAAATAGAAAAGGCGAAAAAGGCTGGACAGAAGAAAAAAAAGGTGTGTGGCAGACTGGGCTTCTTACTCTTGTGGAATCCGTCGGAGCAGGCGACACGAGGAAAGTGCGAGCAGTACAAGTATGGCTGCTCGTAAGCATGGACGAGAGGAAGGAAGGACCGTGTAAGTGGCGAGGAAAAAGGGAAGGAGGGAGTCAGCGAGACCGAAAGACGGAAAGAGCTTGTGACGAGACAATAGGCAAGAGCAGAGACAAGACAAAACAACGAGAAAGAGGCACGACAGGAGACGAAGAAAGGCGATTTCTGGGCATAAGAGCATAAAAAATACACGAGAAATGCGTAATGTTTGTTGGATGTGGACTTTTTCTTGTCAGGCTGGGTCCTGGCGTGGCATTCGGTGGGCGTCTGGAGACTGGAGACGGCTACAAGATCGGAAGCAACATTCAGGGACAAGGGGACAACGACAATGGAGACAGAAACGAGGGTTCGTTTGGGTTCCTTTTATTCTTTTCCCCATTCACGCAATTCTACGGAGTGTGCGAGAGTAGCGAGACAGCCTGCCCTTCTCTCTTTCGCTGTGTTGTCTGCTTCTACGTATGAGGGCGCGTGGGATGTCAATCCCAGATGGGGGTGTGGATGGAAGAAAGGAACGGGTCATTGAGGGAATGAGGGAACGGGGGACTCCTTCGCACAGAGAGCAGACCAAAAAAAAGTACGGCCTTGCCTTGCAGCTCGATACTTGCAGGTCCGGTGGCGTCAACGTGGGAGGAGGCTGTAGCTGAATACATCTTTTCTTCCAAGAAAGGCATCTGCGAATGGAGAGGAACGAGGAACAGCCAAGCAGTGACCAGGTCGCCGAAAGACGGACTAGGGCGGAAACGCTCGAGGCAAGAGAGAAGAGAGAGGAAAGCGGGCCTGTCTTTTGCGAAAGCAAGCTCTCTCTCCATACGACGTACGAAATACAACGAGTTAGGAAAGACGAAAAATGGAGGGTCCCTTCTCCCATCGCCAGGGTATGGGTGCTCCACCCAGGTCACAGAGGCCGAAAGGGGACTAGGACTGCGGTTTGGGGTGGAGGGTGGGGAGTGTCGACGTGGGCTGTGGGCAACGCTGGCCGTGGGAGAAGGCACCGCCAGGAAAGGAAAGAAGGAAAAGAGAACTGGGAGGTGTAGGGCCCAGGGGTGTGCGGAAACGATGCGGGTGTTTAAGTTCAAGCGTAGGCGTCTCGTCTCGTCTAGCAACGTGAAATTTTGACGAGCAAAAGGCCCCCCCCTCCTCTTGTCTTTCCCAATCGCCAGCCGCTTTTGCGCACGACTCTTTGCACTGCACTTGGCGCCGTTGTGTGCGGCAGGCGGCGATGTGCTGCACGTCGTTGAAAGATTTTCTTTCTTGCTCCAGCCCCCCCTTCCCTTTCCACCGTCGTCGCAGGACCGATTTTTCTTGTTAGCGCTCCAGCCTTTGGAAACGCCCGCGCTGCAGGAAAACAGGCCGATGTAGCGAGTTGACTAGCCGCTGTCATCTCGGTTTCTACTTTGTATCTGCATATTGCCCGATATGTTGAAAGATACCCGCATACAAGGTCACGATGAGGCGGGCGATGGCAATGCTGGAATACTAGTGCAGCAACGAAGGTAAGGTAATATGCTTAGGATCACACTCAGCAGAGCACCCTGTGCTTGTCGTCTCCTCTTTCCTTCCTTCCTTCTTTCCTTCTTTCCTTCTCCCTTTCTCGGTCGCGCGAATCGCAGCTTCCTTCCATGGAGCATCCTTCAAAAATGCACGTATTCGTATGGATGCTCGGTATGGTATTGTGGACGGACAGCAAGCATACGAGAAAGGGCCCCTGGTGCGCACTACGAACGGTCTTGTCTCGCCAGCCCGTTCTAAGGCAAGCGCCGTCGATCGTGACGTTGGAGAGGTGACCTTTTTTCTCGACGGGCATCGGACAAGTTCGTGCAGAATACGACACTGGGGGGCGCTTCACCAAGATTTGGTGGGGAGGCAGAGAGAGGCATGGGGGGCAGGAGCACCCACCGGGCTTCCTCGTTGCCCACCCCCTTCCTGTTCGCTCGATGCAAAAGCCCAAAGGGCTGGCTTGACTGGCACCACCTTGGCCGCTGTCGCCGACAGACCATTCACAGCGACAAGTGATATCCTTTCACAGCGAGTGCTCTGTTGAAATTTTCTCTGCCCCCATCGCGCCCAGCTCAGCTCGTCGGCGAGGCCTATCAAACAAAAGTGCGTCTGGGTCCATCTTCGGTATTGGCTCTTTCCCTTTTGTCTCTGCTCGCTCACTCATTGCGGAGGAAAGAGCAAAGGACAGACGAGAGTCTGTGTTGGCATATGCACTCTGGGAAATTATGCCGATGAGCTCCGCAAGAGGAGGAATCCGAGTGCGTAGGCAGAATCAAAAATCAAACGTGAAAAGAGAAAAGAGAAAAGAGGGCCCAATACAGCGATTTCGTTTTGCTTTTTGTCCTGTCTTATACGATGCAATGTCGTAACGGAGTACGGTATCTCTGCCCTGGGGGCCTGTCTCTGTCGCTTGCCCACCCGCACAATCTCACAGGCCGTCCTCCTGCGGTACGGCAAGCGTTTTGTAGACATACAATGCAGCCGGCAGCCTTTGTCCTTTTGTTTCTCCTTTTTTTGCCCTTTTGTGCTCCATTTGGTTCGGTCCGTTCCCCTATTGAGAAACAATATGTTGGGCCCAATATGTCCAGCCAACTATGTATGGAGCATTGCTCCCTGTGATGGAGGTCTTACGAAGGATGAGGAAAGAGGGACAGCGTGGTGCTCCATTCACAGTGCATCGTTCGTGCCCTACTACGGGCGGCAAATGGTTCTGTTTCTGGCCACACGCAGGCCCTTTCCCCTTTTCCCTCGGCGACTGGCAGACTGGCAAGGCTAGGCCA
Organism: Sporothrix inflata; assembly: GCA_021396225.1. Taxonomy (NCBI): domain Eukaryota; kingdom Fungi; phylum Ascomycota; class Sordariomycetes; order Ophiostomatales; family Ophiostomataceae; genus Sporothrix; species Sporothrix inflata. The sequence continues at coordinate 26,608 of WNYF01000197.1, forward strand.
GAGCCAGAGCCCAGCCGGGCCATGCCTCGAAGGTGGTCGCTTAGATGACGCAGTTTCCCCCTGGCTACTATAACCGGGTATTCAGCGTTTTCTGGGCCTCATCACGGCGTTGAAACGTCGTCCTTCCTCCGTCTCGCGCTGTCTCGCTGCCTCGCTCTTTTGATTGGGCCGTCGTCCAGCCAGTTAGCCAGTGAGCCAGTGAGCCAGTCCTCTCTCCCTCGTGTTGGAAACGAGGCCTCGTTGTAGGCCAGGCCAGGTTCAGAGAGCAAGACACTTTCCATTCTCCGGAACAATTGCAACTACTTTCTCTCGGCTTTGGTCAGTTTGTGTGGTATTTCCCGTTCTCCGTAGCATACGACGTAATAATACTCCGTATCGTTACTTACTCCGTGGGCGGTTGGCAGCCCATCCTCCGAAGTCGTTGCCCGTTGCTCGTTGCTCGTTTAGCTGTCCGCACCGTGACTGGCGTAGCGTTCTTTCAAGGTGTCCCCCCTCGCTAGCTCTGCCCGCCTTTTCCCCCATCGTCGATGCGTGCCTCAACGGCGTGCGGCGCTAGCGAAACGACATGACAGGCGGAGGGAAGGGAAGAACAGAAAAATGCAAAGGTTCGACAGCAAAACGGCGGACCGGGCTAATCCCCCTTTCTTCACTGGCGCGCTGCAGCATCTCCTAGCCAAGACCAGGCTCGATGTAGCAGCGATACCCGCCGAGTGTCTCCTTCTGTGTGCTGGGGAGAAAGACAGAACGGTACTTACGACGTATTGCGCCACCACCTGGAGGACAGTAGCAGTCTTGGCCTGACCTGGTTTGGTCTGGCTGCTGGCTGGCTCGCCGGTGTTTTCCTCGTCCTTTTTCTTTCTTTTCCAGTTCCCTGCCCTGCCGTTCGCCCAATAGCAGGACGGACTAACACGATTTCGCCATTGACAGGCTTCTGTCGTAGGGGGTCTCATTTTGCACTGCGACCCCCTCTGGGGAAATTCCAGGGCCTCGAGGGCCAAGTGGCAGGAAATAAGGAACAACGAAGACGATGCTCGTCCTGGACATCCCCGCCCGTGCCGTGGAAGGCCATTCGTACAGCCGCCTTTTCCGTTTCCTTTCTCTCGTCAACTGGAACTTGAGAGTTCACGACCGTTCACGGCCAGACATCGTGGACGACGCCTACGGCCACCTGCCCGCTGTCCCGCGTCGTATCTCACATTGTAGGTCTTGCCATTCATACGAATACGGGCAACGAAATGAATGGGAAAACAGGAAACTGGCCGGGCTGTCTGGGCGCTGGTGAACGGAGTATCTGTACAGGGCATAGCCGGTCTTGGAGTGCCCTGGCAGAAAGCAAAGCTTGACACAAACCGGCGTGTCAAAGTTGCAATGGGCGATTGTCCGTCATTGCCCATCTCGAGCAAAAGGGCTGCAAGGCAAGGGGGTCCGCTATCGCCCCGGCAAAACGAACCCAAAAAATGCAGCCCATCAGAGCCGATGCTTTTACGCAGTTCAATCGAATAAGACAAACACGTTTTACCTCTTTAACCCAGGGCAATGTTTTTCGCTGAGCCTGCCTGCGAGCCTGCCTGTCTTGCCCGCCTGCGGCAAGCTGTGCAAGCTACGAGGTATTACCGCAGCTGCGCAGAAGCGACGAAACGACGATGGACAGGGCGAGATGGACCTGCATTGCATGCATTGGGGCGGGTGGGTGGGGGAAGGTGCAGGTGCAGGTGCAGGTGCAGCAAGAAGCGCAGGACGGCCAGGCACAGACATTCGAGAGCAAGAAGGGAAGGAACACACGAGTCAATTGGGTTCTCGCTCTTTCTCTCTCGTCAGTCCTGCAACCTGCGGATGCTCGGCGTCGATGACCAGAGTCCTGGCTTCGGTTCGGCGTCGGGTCCCTTTCTTGACCCGTCGTGTCGTTTTGGCCAAGTCTTGTTGGAAACGCAGTCGTCGTAGGCGTCGTAGTCGACGTCGCCCAGCAGGGCCAAGGGTACGACAGTACGGAGTACGTACAAAGTACGACGTATGTCATTGCGAAGAGAGGAGAGAGCTTGTTACTCGCGTGTCTTACATGGCGCTTGAAAGGGGCAAGAGGACCCCATAGTGTCGTGGCCCCAGTCCGTCGTAGGTGTGCCCCGTAAGTACCCCCTCGCCCCCGTAACGTAACTCAGGGTCTTCGACTGCCCGCGATCCTTCCAGGGAGCTGGGATGACGAGGACGTCTGGTGGCAGAGAGGCGGCGTGACAAAACATTTGAGAAAAACAGCACACAGACGTGCACACTACACAGCGACAATGCATACCACGTATGCAGGTCGCGGGAAATCTTACCACACCAGAAGAACAAGAAGCAAGTCAGAAAACAGATCCGAGGATAGGCGTCGGGAGGAATGGGACGGACGTGCATCATTGCCGCCAAAGGCGGGAGACAAAAGGAGAGAAGAGACTCGACAACAAAAGACGACCGGCGGCAGCCGCTCAAGGTTTCCATGCACGAGAGAGAAAAGAGACATGCTTGCGTGGGTGGCCCAACATGGGCAGTGGTAGCCATGCACGCCTGCCCCTCGAACAAAGCTTTTTTTCTTCTGCTGTTGGAGAAAAGCAAAGCAACGCTCCCGCGCATGGCTGCATGGCAAACCCGCACTCCCCCCCCCCCCCCCCCCCCCCCCCCCCCCCCCCCCGCCCCCCGGGGGGGGGGGGGCCTTTGCACATTTTCTTGGTGGTTTTAGAACTTTGAAGTCGGCGAATTCGCAGATTCTGACAGGTATTACAAGTATGC
>WNYF01000198.1:0-28838 GCA_021396225.1 Sporothrix inflata
TCGAGACGTCGTTTAAAGAGACGTGTTGGCTAATAAAGATACGGCCGTGGGGCGCCGGGGGCACCGGGGGAGGAGGTGCGGCGTCTGGGGTCGGGAAGAAGCGGCGGCAGAGGACTTCGGCCTTGTCGTTAAAACTCGTTGCGTGTGTGTCGCCCGGTCGCTTTAACGGAGGGAGGATTGGTGGTACGGAGGGGACGTGGCTCCGGGAGCGGGCCCACTTTTCGAGCTTCCATAAGTCTATGTCCTTGGCGGAGGCCTTGTGTAAGACGGCCCGCCAGTGGCGCGTGCCGGCATAGCGGAGGGCGCGCCGTTGCGCCCGTCGTGCCTCTCGTGCGGTATCGTGGGCGGCCGTAGACTGGTCTCCGGCCCGTACTCTCCTTTCCGCGGCGCGGAGGGTGTTGGTGGCGGCCGCGGTGGCGTCGTCCCAGCCAGGGAAACGTTGCCCTCGGGGGGGTGACTTGGCCGGGACGCACGCGTGCATAATCCCGGTGAGCTTACTAATAAGGTCGTCTGTCTGGCGTTCGAGTTCGGCGACGGAGCTTGGCGGGGGTGGCGTCGGGAGGAGGATGTCACGCCCGAGGGAGGCAGCCTTATCCTGGTCGAGTCGGGACCAGCAGAAGCCGTCTGCCGGCACCGGCGGTGTCGTTGCTGGTATAAAGCAAGCCTGCGGCGTGTGGTCGGAGCCCGGCCAGTCGAGCACGGAGTGCGTAGCCCGTAGGCGTGGCGAGGCCCATGTGTGGTCTATCGTTGATGGGCGTTGGTGGGACCGGTCGCCTCGTGGTTGCCACGTCGGCGTACCCGGTGGCGTAAGCAGGGTTAGGTCCCATGAGCCCGTAAGGTTAAGGAGAACGTCGGTATAAGTAGACGTCCGTCCGGCGATGTCCCAGAGGGGGTGGTGGAGGTTAACGTCCCCCATTAAGACGACGAAACAAAACAAAAACAAAAGTAAAAATTTCTGTAAAATGATAAAAACGATATCAATAAAACAATCCCCGAGAATACAAAATGTCACACGTAGACACAAAATAGCTTTCACACTTATATCTCATTATTTTCAACACTGTATGTCTCACGTCCTCATAGCATAAACTCGTCAAATTGTTGAATAAGCAAAGCCTCAACATCTCAAATACGGAACATGCATGGTTCTACCACTACTCGGCACCCATGGCCGGGGTCCAGAACAGGCCACTGGGATCCCACCGCGTCTTAATCCGCTGCAGCTCCTCCACTTTGTCTTGCGGGTAGTAATCTGTGATGTTGGCAGGGAAGGCCAGGTTGTTAGCAAAGCTGATCAACGGAGCTGACTCGCCGCGCCCGGCAATCTCCTTGAGCTGCGCAGTATATGTCTTCGACTCGGCCTCGATCTCCGTCCCGCCGGCCTTGGACCACACGGCGGTAAGAACAAGAATATCACGGTCGCGGGCCACAAAGAAGTTGTCCTTTCGTTCCGGTGTAGCACCCAGCTCTTCTGCCTTGGTCTTGTCCCATGCGGCAATGGCAATGTAGCTGAACCATAGGTCGGGGCGGTCGTTGGTAAAGGCAACGAAGCGCTCAAACAGCGACACAATGGCGTCCTCGTCGATAGCGTGCAGGAACGTGCCGTCCAGCAGCTTGGACCCGCCAGTCGCGTTGAAGGGCTCCGTGCTGGCGTTCATCTTGGCCAGGGGCACACCCTCCGTGACCGTCATGACCGCCTTTGCAGCCGCCTCTGGGTTGAGCAGAACGGTGGCAGCCGGTGACGCCTCCGCCTCGCTGGTCGGGCCAAAGTGCGAGCCAATGAGGAGGACAACCGGTGAACCAGGACGCGGGGTGCCCGGTGGGCTGCGGGCGAACAAGAGCGTCGCAGCTGCAGGGCCCTTCAACGGCAATAGTGAAACAAACGCGCGGGCTGCGTCACGTACAGCGGGTCCCGGAAAGACAGCCCGTCGTTGCCAGATCTGATCGCCGCCGTCGAGACGGAGATCTGCCACCCGGTAGGCACGCAGGGTCAACGAGACGACAACGCCGAGACCGTGGCCGGCGCCGCACAGAGCCGCGAACAAGGCACGCTCGTCGGCGTTGGCGGAAGAGTAGTTGATTTCGTGGGTGGCAACGCCATCGTTGGATGCCGTGACAATGCGCACGTTCTCCACATTGTCGGCCATCAGCCCGTGCAAGCTGTTGAAGGGCCCATTACCGACACCCAACACGGCACCGACAACGCCGACAGCGGTCGAGCTGGGCAGTGTGGTGTAGAAACCACTCTCGAGAAGAGAAGAGAGCAGTTCGCCAGTCAGTACACCGCCGCCAATGGTGACCGTCGACGCTGCTTCGTCCAGGGCGATGGATTTGAAGCGACGCAGGTCGAGGTACAGCGTCTTGGCCGTGACGGGGACAAACGGTGCATGACCACCGCCGGCCACGACCACTCGGAGTCCATTGGTTTGTGCGTATTGTACGGCAGCCACGACATCGGACTCAGTCTCGGGAACCACGACGACTGCCGGCAGGCTGACGTTGGTGTCGGACCAGCGCACAACATGGTCCTTGAGTGCATCGTCCTTGCCGGGAAATTTGACCTCGCAGGTCAGCGAAAGCGGTGGTAGTGGTGTAGAAGACATGCCGACTGCGAAGTGGTTTGAAAGCTTGTGTGATTCGTCGTTCGTATGAAAGAAAACGGGCTGTCGACGTAATTTAGGACGGCCGTCGACGTGTTCTTAAATATTCGGTTCTCCTGTAGCATGTGATGAGGCTGACGGCGCGCCGTGAGCTCCGAAGGTCCGTAGGGATTGTCGGTCAAACACCGTTTCAACGCCGATTTCCAGCCTTCTTTTTGCGTGAGCGAATCCTCCCGGCGTCAGCACGACTAGGTCTCACGGCACATCGCGCCATCAAGCCATTCAGCCACACAACTGTCGCAGCCTAGCGGGGTGCCGGATCTCACCGTCGTTTTATCCTCCTTTCACGGGCCAACGTCGATGAGAAGCGCAACTATTTGCGTCCGAACACCGCTGCCATTACCAGGTGGATGTTGTCCAATTCAATTCGTTGCGGAGAAATGAGGAGGCGTCGATGCACCGTATTCTTCCGTGCTCTTCTCCATCGCTTTGTCCTCTCCTTCGTCGTAACAAAGGTCTTCTTCTGTCTCTTCGGCCACGACGTAATCCTCCTCGCCCTCAGACTCCGCATCATCTGGAGTCGGGGGTATGGGCGTGTCCTCGTCAAGTCGAGTTCCGCTGGCGTAACGAGGTGGGTTGAGCAAATCACTAAACAGCGGCCTTGGCCCCTTGTCAAAGTTTCTGTCTTGTCTGAACATGCCGCCTATTGTCGCATCCAACCGTGTTTCCCGTTGAAGGTAGTGGGTGCCATGGCGCTGGATGATGATGTGGATGGGCTCTTCGAGGTTTTTATTGATCCGAGCGCGGGTCTCGCTGTCGCAGTCTTTGAAGAAAATGTCAAACAAGATGTACGTCTTTTCGCCTCGTAGCAAGCTAACCATGTTCAGCTTCAAGTCAAAGTCGTCATTGTCGCTGGCGGCCACAGCCTGGGCATCTGGCGGTGCCGGCGGTGGCCCATCAATGTCACGTAAGAGGGCGCGACAAAACCGCACGGCTTCCTGCTGGGCCCAGGCGATGACCAGTTTGGCGCCGCGCGACTCTTCCCGGTACTTGGTGTTATAGAGGCAGCGCAGAGTGCGGTTCTGCTGCAGTGCGTCGCGAGACGAAGCTGCGACATTGAGCTCCATGTTGACTGCGCGGTGGCGGATGGGTCCGTGATCGTGACAAGCGTGGATTCAAAGTGGATGTTTGTTTGTTGACAAAATAAAGCCTGAACATCCCCGCGACGCTCGGCGGGCGCCACCAACAGACTAGAGAAGGCGGCGTGCCGCTTAGCAGTCGTAGGGCAAAATCCACATTAGCTAGGCTAAATACAGTACAGAACACGTGATATGGGCAACTTGCTTCTTTCTCCCCAGCACCAACGGAGGGCACGACCGAGCAAACAAACGACAGGCAAACAAACGACAGGCAAACAAACGACAGGCGCGATAGTCAGATATGATTCACCAAAAACGAATTCCTGGGAGTCGGCAAAAACATACCACTTTCTGACCTCTCGTGCACGCAGACCTCACCCACGACACCCGACACGATGGCAATCACTCCTTCCCGGACACTCCTCGGCCGGTTGCTTGTGACACGCAAGCAGCCCAGCAAAGTACCGATACTACCATTTACATCCCGGCTCCCTTTGACCTTCGCTTCGGAGCCGACTTGCCTAGCGATGCTGCAAACAGGGCCTTCTTCAACACGGCGTTTCCAGGAAAGGACGGACTCTTCCTCTGCGAGATTATGGACACGCGTCCGCCACGGCCAAGCTTGTTTGCAGGCGTCCCCGTCCCTGTCGCAACGCGAGACCGCATTTGCACCTATGCTCTTCAGGGAAAGGATGCATGGATGGAGGATTATTCTGCTGATGTTTCGTCTATTTTTATCTTCTCGTCTACACTCGTCGGCCCGCAGTCAAGACATCCTCTACTTTGCCAACACCAATGAGATTCTAGAGATCCTACTAACGGCCTCTGGTCTTTTATTTTAGTTCCCAAACTGCATTACTTGGACATGACTTCAGCACCCTGTGGCTCAGATACCTGCGGCACGGTCTCCGCCTTGCCTTCTTTGCCCCCGTTGGCATCACCGTCGTCCACCTTTTTGTCTTCTGGCTCCAGCTCAGCGTCACCGTCGACAAGGTTTTGTGCATCCGTCAGCTCCGGGTTCGGCAAGATCAGAGCCAGCAAGACGAGTGGCACCGACAGCGAGATGGCGGTGATCGTGAGGATGCGTTGGATGTAGCGGTATGCCTCGATGACAGCCGTGCGCTCGGGTGTGCCAAGCGGGTACACGGGCACGATGGCCGTCAGCGGGCTAGCAAAGGCCGTGGCAGCCAGCGTGCTGTTGATCGATGCCAGCTCCATTTCGAGGCGGGCCGGCAGCAGCTGCGTCCAGATGGCACCGGACAGGGTAGCACCCAGCGCGGAGCCGATGTAGTGCACGGCCAGCGAGACACCGGTCACAGCCGCCAGGTGCTCGTGCTTGAGCCCGACCTGCAGGGTGGCCTGGGCCGCATAGAAGAAGATGCCGCCACCGACACCCAGCACGACCTCGCCGGCAATGACGCCAGCACGGCCGTCGCCCGTTGCACTGCCGCGGTAGTGGATCAGCAGACCAAACGCGGCCGTGTACAGCACAGTCCCAAGGACGACAAAGTACTTGAGGTGACGCGCCTTATACACGGCGAAGCCCAAGAACGGAAAGATCACCGCATTGGTGAAGCCATAGAGAGATGCCACACGCGTGGCGGCAGCGACGCTGAAGCCAAAGGATACTTGCAGCACAGTGAAGAGGTAGGTGCCGACGAGCAGGAACGTGCAGTTTTGGAAGATGCCCATGCAGATGGGCGCCCACACGGCACGCTTCTTGAGCAGAGGGAACGGCACGAGCGGCTTGGGTGCACGCAGCTCCCACAGCACGAACACGGGGATGCACAGCACACCGACAACGAGGGGCGCAATGATGTGCGGCTGCTGCCAGGTGCGCTTGACACCGCCGGCCAGTGTGAAGGGCACCAGCGTCAGAGCCAGCAGCGCCACGAGCAGCACGATGCCAATGACGTCGAGCAGCCAGAAGAGTTCGACCAAGAACTGCAGCGGGCGCCGGCGAGCAGCAGCCATGTTGGCGTGGACATGCTCGGCGTACACGACGCTCTGCTTCTTGGCACGGCGGCCGACGATGTAGAAGCTGACAAAGATGGGCAGCGTCGCGACGGGAATGATGATCCCCCACATGCCGATGCCCCATTGCCAGCCAATGTGCTTGAGTACGGTACTGGTGATCGTGCCGCTGACCCAGGTGTTGATGATTGTCGGCAGGCCCGGCACGAAGCTGAACATGACACGCCAGCGCGTCGACGAGAAGTCGGCGATCAGGATCTGCATGATAAACAGGACACTCGTGTGGCCCATCTCCCAGATCACAACGCCGGCCGAGAACGTCGGCAGGTTTTTCGAAGTGGCCACGACGATCGTGCCCACCGTGTAAAAGACGAGGGCCAGGCCCACGAGCTCGACGCGGCCAAAGATGTCCGACAGCTTGGCCGAGATGGGCTGCAGCACGGCGCCGATCACGGTGCCCAGCACGACCACGGTCGACAGCAGCGAGTGCTCGCCTAACGACGAGAGCGCGTACGGCTGGTAGGCATTGCGGCAGGTGTTGTCGAGGCTGTAGCCGTAGGATACGGCGAAGACGGCGAAGAACAGAAACAGCCGCTCGGGCCACGAAATGACGCGCGAGAGCACCTCGATGCGGGCCACGCCGGCCGGCTTGATCTGGGAGACGTCGGTGGTGGTGGCAGGGGGCGAGGGAGCCGCTTCCCGTTCTGTTGGCTGCTCTTCTGTGGCCATGTTGGTAGCTGTGGGGAGGCAAAGAAAGTGCAGGTCAAGTATGGCCAAGATAATGGGAAAGGTAAACAGAAGAAGCACCAGCGGAAAGAGAGCAGAGATACTGCACAGGGAGGTGGGTGCACCGTCATCTTATTCACTGGCCGACAGAGCCCGACTGTCGGAGCAGAGCCGTCTCCATTTTGGCGTGGGTAGCCAATGTCTGTCTGGACTTGGCTGCATCCAGCGGTCTGGCTGTCTGGAAACAAGTAAGGCACTCAACTCTGTCTGTGAATTTAGAACCTGTGCGTGTGTCGGCATTGCTAGGAATACGACTGTCTTCCGGCGTGGAATCCATGTACGGAATAGCGTGGGCAAGTCAGACTCTAGCTCGCTCAGTTTCCTCGAGTTTTCCATCCGTTTCTTCTCACTTTCTGTGCCGTGATCCGCGGACCCAGATGTTTTCTGTTCTCCCACCCTGTCACATCCGATGTTGCACCGTATAAAGCAAGGATTTGCAACGCTAGACCACTCTGTCGCATAGATGGCCAGCATTGCAGCCGTTTTGCACCTCGACGGCAAGCTTTTTTCCTTCGCAAGGGCTTGAATAGTGGGACCAGTGCCTGTCAAGCGATGCCCATAAAAGACGATGGGTTACATGGTGCCGAACAAGCAACGGTGGATGTCGTATCGTCCAGTTTCGGTTCCGTAATTTCAACAGAATTTGCTGTGGTTTGTGGGCCTGTCCCCCAAACTTAGTTCCGTGGGGCAGTCTCACCCAAAACAAACCATAATCTAATCTTATGATCTAATCAGATGGCACGGAGGTGCCATCGTAGCCAGCGTTACGAAGTGTGAGGAATCTGCGGGTTTCCTAGTCCTATGTGGCTGATTGTATATTTTTCTTCTTTTTTTTTTTGGTTATGAATGATTATTCTATTTTTGCTGCCTTTTTTTAGCACAAGAATCGCTCTCTTTTCACGGATTAAAAAAAAAAAAGTTAAATATTTCCCCTTCAGACAAACCATACTCTCATCAGATTTTGCACTAATTTAGTTCCAATTTTGATCCATTTTCAAGAACGCGGTACCCGATCCTTTTTATTATCACGGCGGTGAGCTGAATGTAAATTGTGTCTATGAGACTTTACCAAACAGTTTTTGGTGCGACTTTTCTTTAAAAATGAACCGAGAATGTACCTCTTATGAACATATAGCTTCACAGCGGTTTCAAAACTTCAAATAACTACCATAAGAACCACGTAGCAAATGCTTATGATACTTCGACAAGAAAACAGCCGAGAATAGAAGTGGCAGATGGTGCTTGACGACTGCCGAGTCGATCGTTGCTTAATCTGTTCCAGTCATATGGACCCGGAAGAATGCACGGCACCCGGGAATTTCGTGTATTGCATGTATTGCTATTGGCTGCAGTGCACATCCCCAGATTGAGAAACAATCTATCGGATCATTGCTCTGCGGGGGCGGAACTCGAGCCTGACTCGGTTCTGGCGACTCGCTCGCCTCGCCCATCTGCCATATGAGCAAGTGGGCGTGTATATATGTCCGTCGTCCCGTCCAAGACGGCGGACGGGAGCGTTGATTGTTTTTCTTTCCTTTGTTCCGTACGGATACATCCTCACAGAGTTTGTCACAACTGCAGCCAAAATGTGGATTCAGAGCGCCGTCGTCTCGCTCGCCCTGCTCTCTGGGGCGGGAGCCGTGGCCGTGGATGCACCATTCAGCAACTACCAGACCAAGATCAACGCGTAAGTACGTCCCTCTCGTCACTTTTCACGTCCCGCCTGACGCCCGGAACAGAAGCCCTCGCAACCCCGTCTACCCTATCGACTCGGTAGACAAGATGGAGTCCTCGGCCATGCCCAATGTGGACGCGTGGCTGCATAAGAAGATCGCGGCGTCCAAGAACAACAACTGCACGCTCGACAACGCGGCCATCCGCAAGGAGTGGAGCGACATGAGCGAGACGGAGCGGCAAGAGTACACGGGCGCCATCAAGTGCCTGATGAATCTGCCGCCCAAGTCGGACAAGACGCGCTTTCCCGGGGCCATGAGCCGGTACGACGATTTTGTGGCGTACCACATGACGCACGCGATGCAGCTGCACGACAACCTGCACCTGTTTGGGGCGCACAAGTACTTTGTGTGGCTGTTTGAGCAGGCGCTGCGCAAGGAGTGCGGGTACACGGGCTACCAGCCGTACATGAACTACGATCGTTACGCCGAGGACCCGGGCAACTCGCCGCTGCTCAATGGCAACGCGTCGAGCATGGGCGGCAACGGCGCAGCAGACCCGTCGTACAAGGGCGTGCAACAGTACGGCCGCACACCCAACATTATCAAGTCGGGCGGTGGCGGCGGCTGCGTCACGTCGGGACCGTTCGCCGACATGGTCGTCAGCCTAGGTCCGACGTCGATGGCTACTGGCAGCAAGCTGCCCAAGAACCCACGGTCCGATGGTACGGGCGCCAACCCGCGCTGCCTGCGCCGCGACGTGAACCGCAATGCGGCCATGGGCGCCACCAACGACAAAGCGTACAGCCTGCTGCAGAACACGCATATGGACAAGTTCTACGACCAGCTGCTGGGCTCACCCGTGCCGAAGAACGACCCGTACCCGTGGGGCATCCACACGGCCGGCCACTACATTGCGGCCGTCGACCCGGGCGGAGACGCCAACACGTCCCCTGGCGATCCCCTGTTCTACTTCCACCACACGTCGCTCGACCGTCTTTGGTGGATCTGGCAGAGTCAGAACATTGACGAGCGCCTGTATGCTGTGCCGTACTCCAACGCCACCATGCAGATGAACATGAAGCGTGACACCAGCGACACCAACCCACTGGAGTCGCTCGTCGACATGGAGTGGCTGGGCCCGGCAATCAAGCTGCACGAGACGCACGATCAGCTGGGTGGGAACGGCGGACAGTTCTGTTACATTTACGTGTAGGCCGAGGGCTGAAGTCGTTGATTTTGTTCCACTTGATGAATTTGAAATAGTTTGAATCAAATACGCTACATTGCCACCACATCAAATCTCTGAGTGAACCACACACGCGCCTAGAAGAAAGCCAGAGCATTAGCAAAGCTAGCCACACCACCGGGTGAGTTCAGCGGCGCGCTCGTGACAAAGAACGTCCACCGCTGGCGCGCCTCGCACTCCTTGGCCAGGTCCTCGAGGTAAATCATCTCGCCAATGATGCAGCCCCACAAGCCCAGCAGGTACTCGTGCAGATACCACTCGGTCTGCCGCGGCCACACCTCAAAGGCCGGCGCGTCGCCCGCCACGGCCGCAAAGTAGTTGTCGTGCAAGAACGTCTTCATGGCTTCGGTCTGCTCGACGCCGGCAAACTCGGGCTCGTGGGCCAGCTCTTCGAGGCGGGCCGGCTTTTCCGATTCGAGCTCGTGGTAGCGCTGGATGTAACCGCCGCGAATGAAGAGAATGTCGCCCGCCTTGAACGTGACACCCTGGTCCTTGGCCACGGCCTGGAGGTCGGCGGCGGTCATGGCGTGGTTGCTGCAGGGGTCGTAGGCCTTGCCGTTTTTGTGTGCCCAGGCGTAGTAGTCCAGAAGCACACCACGGCCGGCGATGCCGTGCTGGGACACGGCGTGGATGCCGCAGCGGGTTGTTGTGAGAACATCCTTGGGATCCAAATTGTTGTACATCTTGCCGATGCCAATGTGGCCGAAGTGGCGCAGGCCGTCCCACTGGCTGCCGGCCTGCGAGTTGGTGTCGTAAAAGTCGTCAAAGATGCAGGCGTTGAGCGGGTGCACCTCGATGCGGTGCTTGAGCGCGGAGCGGTGGAACGAGGGTGCCTTGGGGAATTCGAGGGACCAGCTTGGAGGTATTAGTAGGGAAAATACAGGCAAACGACAAAGCACATAATTAATGTAACAAGTAAACACGAGAGATCAACCTACTTTAGTGAGACCACCCTGCCGTCCTTGAGTTCGCTCTCCTGGGCCGCACGGACAACTTCAGGCGTCAACAAGTTGATGCGGCCGATCTGTGCCGTGTTAGTGGGTGTCTTCAATCTAACATGTTCAAACGTTGCATTGGTGTCATCTTACATCATCGTCTGCACCCCAGATCCAGGCCGTCTCTGGTGGCACATCTTTTCCCTTGTTGAGCACAGCCAGCTCGGCCAGTGTTGGCAGTCCCTTGGGGAACTTCTTGTTGACGTTTTCCATGGTCAAGGGGACGTGGATGGAAATGAAATTGACGGTGTATCGATAAAAGAAGAAAGGTACGATTTAGATGCTGCAAAATAGTATGAGGCAGAGCGGGATGACGAGACGAGAGTAATATGACAACGACCCTTGGTATTTCACACTACACGATGGCCCTCCTGACACGACTGGCTTTATCTACGGCACCCCTTTTCCCTGGATTCATTCCACCATGATGCAATTCCATCTTGGCCGCCAAGAGAACTTCTGGCTAGCACCTGCGAGGAGGAGAGTCGCCGATATGAACGCGGGGTGCTGTTGGTGATGGGCTGAAATGGCGAAGGAGCGCGCTAAAGTTAGCTAAAGCTCGCCGGACCGCACCTTCCCCGCACCGCAGCTCCACTGAAGCTCTCGTTGCGTTTTAGAGCTCTGCCGACGTCGGATTGGTTGGGCGCACCTTGTTAAGGCAAGTCGCCTCGGCCATTTAACGATAGTCTCCGCCCTCCATCGACTTCATCGACTGCAACCCATTGGAATCCCACGCACATTAGCGGATCGTGCCACAACTAAGTCGATAAACTCGTCGACGCTCTTTAAAAGCCGATCCGCAACACCGACCAACTGCTACTCCTCGCTTTGCTGCCTCTGTTCGGCAGTCTCTTATCGGCAAACGACATCATACCACCACTACCACGCACACCTCCGCCTCCCTTAACCCCTTAGCAGCTGCCATGGCGTCCTCCCGGGGCGTGACCCTCATCGGTGCGGGGACACAGGGCACGCGGCTTGCTTACATGGTGTGTCCATCTTCTCTGATTTTGCCCAAGTGTACCGGCTAACATGTCAGTGGTCCCGGTGCGGCCGTCCTGTGCATCTGGTGGACAAGAACCCCGAGCAGCTCGACCGTGCTGCCAAAGAGATCCAACGACTGCGGAAAGCATGGCCTCTGACGTCTCTGCCGGGTGACCGCGGCGGCAACAACGACTGGGGCACGGCCTCGTTCACGCCACCGGAGCAGCTGGAGGCGGCCGTGCAGCAGTCGTGGCTGGCGATTGAGTGTGTGCCCGAGTCGCGGCCGCTTAAAAGGGCCGTGATCCAGCAGCTGGACGGCCTGGCACCGCCCGACGTCATCGTGGCCTCCAACTCGAGCAGTTACACGATCACGGAGATATTGGAGGGGCAGTCTCTACGAACGCCCGACCGTTTTGCCAGCATTCATTCATGTGGGTAAAAGTGGTCACCGTCCTGTTGTTCAATTTCATGTATCTAACCGTATCAGACTGGCCGCCAGAAACAACGCGTAAGTTCTGTCGCCAAGTTGCATAAATAATAAAACCAGACACAGACACTAACAGAACAGCCGTCGAGATCATGGGAGCGGACACGACACGCCCCGAGATCATGGCCCGTCTGATGAAAGAGGCCGCCGCCCACGGGTTTCAGCCGTTCCACGTGCGGCGGTCGTCCACCGGCTACATCTACAACCGCATCTGGGCGGCCATCAAGCGCGAGACGCTGCTGGCGCTGGACGAGCAGGTGGCGACGCCCGCGGAGATTGACGCGCTCTTCAAAGCCGTCCTCCAGACGCCCAAGGGTCCCTGCGAGCAGATGGACACGGTGGGGCTGGACGTGGTGCTGGCCATTGAGGAGCATTATGCGGAAGAGCGGGCAGGGATGCCAGAGGGGCCACGCACCCTCCTGAAAACAATGATTGCGGACGGCAAGCTGGGTGTCAAGTCGGGCAGTGGGTTCTTCAAATACAAGAGGGGGTAGACATTGTCCATGGACATCAAATTCATTGCTCGTTCAATATCCTGTCATATGTCCCCGCGCGCCACTCACCCCATTGGAAACGGCAGAAAGCCACTGTTGACCTGGGTGTTGCCAAAGATAAAGTCGCAGTCAACCTATTTTAGTATACGCAAAAGAGGGAGTCGCTAGGTCTATTACTATGGCTAGGTAGATGTAGGAACGAAAAGGAGTCTGTCGCAAAGGGCAGGGAAAAGGAAACAACAAAAAAATTAAAAGTAACTTGGCACGAGAGCAGGAGGGTAGCACCTCCGCCCCATCTTACTAACCAGAGCCGCAAAGCATTCCCATACTAATATCATCCATAATTACGGTCGCACCATAGTAGTAGTTTCCGCTACCACCACAGCTAATACGTAAGACTGGATCTGACGAAGTGGGCGTAATAGTCACGGTGTGTACCGTGGGCGCATCAACGGCCAGTCGGCTAAAGGACAGATAATCAACTTGGACGCCGTTAAGGTCAGTTTGAATATCAATGCCACCGTCGTAAATGCCAGCGTTATTGGTAAGTTCCCAGGTAAACTGCAGCGTATATTGCTGGTTGGGCTTGAGTCCCGTCAGCTGCTGAGAGATGCCATATCTCTGGGTGTCTTCTCGATTGGCGACGTTGAAATTCCTTTGTAAGAGTAATGTTAGAGCAGATGCGGTGAAGGATCGAGTTCTGGGGACGTTTGCTTACACGTAGTTTGTGCCGCTTACGGCATAATCGGAACCAGGAGCGTCGGTCTCGACCGAGACACCGCTGTCGAATGTCCACGGAGCGGAAGAGCCTTCGAAACCGCCGTCTTGAATAATGTTTGCCGGGTTGCAAACTTTACAAGGGCCGGCCTGGGCACCGAGGAAGAAGGCCGCAAAGGCTAGAGCAAAAGACTTGAGTTGGACCATGGTCAAAGAATTAACGAAGGACACACAAGCGGAAGAAGAAACAGAAAACACGCAGTAGTCATTAGGGAGGCGGGCCGGTATTAAGTAAAAGACTGTTATTCGACCCTGTCACTTCTACAGCGTACCGCCATATTGACTGTATTAAGAGCCAAATTGGTTTAAGCTTCGGTGGCTGGCGCCACTAGATGAATTACGGAGCTGATGTCAATAGTGTGTCAATAGTCTCGTTGCGAGAACAGCAATCAACCAATAATCTATGGTATATCGATCCGAGCTAGCACCAGAGCAGGGGCGCCACAGCGTGTTATGTCCGAATAGAGCAAAAAACGCCCGGCAATGTCATTTTCAATATCTGAGCGCGGGCGTCGCGCACTCTGAAAGACGCCTGCCTCCCTATACACACACACACTCACAACACACAACACACAACACACAACACACAACACACCCTAATCGGAACAAAAGATTCATGTCGTCGAGTCACGTGACGCCCCCCTGGCGCACAGACACGAGTCTCTTCTTTGAATACCATGTCGCGCGAGAGGTTAAGGGAGGTTTGTCGATCTGATATTCGCTCTGATCGGACTCGTACGAACCGGGGGATATGTTAATTGTCGGGAAAGGTTATTATGGGAGTCGTGTCGGGATGCGCTCCTTGGACGTTAGCCCAGGTTGCAATATCTCTGTTGTAGACAGTCGTTCTCTCTTATTTCTTGCACTTACACTTCTTGTGTTTCACACAGATCTGGGACTTCTTATCGGAAGAAAAACTTCTTGACTGTATTCTCTATGTTGATGTCTATGAAAACTTGAAAAGACCTCTTGACAGGTAAAACGCAAAGGAAAAGCACAAAGAAAAAGAGGCACAGTCCGCTTTGGTAAACTGCAGTGGGCCCAGCCCACTGGAGAAGCAAAACAATAGCAAAAACGTGGCCGTAACAGACGAAAAGAGAGCACACAGGCAGAAAAGAAACAAAAAAAACCCATAGGGGTGCACACCCACCCCTCCTGAATATCTATTAAACCTTATTATACGGTCTCATACGGAAACCTTATTGCTCCGACAATTTCGTTTCGTCGCCCCATTGCGACGAATCATCTTTTGTTTACATTCGGGCCCTGCATAAATAAATGAAGGCAAGCTCCGTCAGGATCAAGTTTGCCACCGATATGAGCAAGTGGCGGGCGGCAAGATACATCCAATCTCCAATATTATCTTCAAGATCGTTAATTTCTCAACCGAACGGATCGGATACGAGCTCTACAAGACAAGACAAAGGTTACGTCACATTCTGAGAGCAATTGCTGGCTTACAATACACTATCGTGTTCTATTCTATTATCTAAACATCTTCCATACTACCCCCCTTCTTAATTTTAGCAATGGCTTCCTTGGCTTCCTGTGTCATGGCAGCCTGTACCATCAACGCTGCGCCCACAGCACTCGCATCCCGGCACAGACTCAGTCGTATCCGAGTCTCGCCAACCGGGCCAATGCCCGGTACTTGGCGCAAGGCGACGCGCATTTCCTTTACAAATGCAGGGTGATGCTCGATCACGGAGCCGGTCACGCCAATGTCGATAATGGAATGGGCCGTCTTTGGGCGACGTATGTCAATGCACGATGCCAACGGTTCCAAGAGGATGCGGCGTGCTTTGCACAGTATCCAAGATATAGTGCTCTTGGAGGACGCCAGCGACAAGAGACCAGACTGCAGGACGATGGCCGCCGTAGCAGCGCCAATGAGCCGAGCGGCGCGTGTCACAATGGCAGCAGCGAGTCTCTGCACGATGACAACGTCTGCGGCAGAGACGTTGTCGGTGCCTAGCGTGTCTGCCAGGAGTCTCTTTTTTGCTGCCATTGAGTTGTCGTCGTCGTCGTCACTGGCCAGCCCAGACAAGAACGACGCGTCGATGCTCTCGGTTCGGAACATGGGGGCCCTTTTCTCTGACTGTACCTCTCCTGTGCCCCCTACACGCATATCAAAGACGTTGGCCTCTTGGTACAGCTCGACTATAGCTAGCCGTAAAAGCTCGCCGAGATACAGTCCCGACACCCGTTTCTCGAGCATCTGGGCGCCGCGGTCCGTCGACCGCGCATCGACCATGTCGTCGAAGCGTGTCCGCGGCAGCTCGCGCATGTCATCGTCCATGCAGCCCCATTCCGTGTTCATGGCCATGAGGCCATTCTGTGAGCCGTTTTGTGATCGCTCGACGTACGCGGCGTTGGTGCCGGTGCCCACAATGATACAGGCCAGAGTTGTGGCCTTGTCTTGCTGACCCTCTTCGCCTGCAGTGTACGCTCGTGCGAGCAGCGCCCCAACGCTGTCATTGGCGAGGGCCGCCACGCGCACGGGCAGCTGCTGCGCATCGGCCGCTGCCTGCAGCATCGCGCATGGATCACGGCCCAGTGCTGTGGGGATGTCCCAGCCCTTGTCCCAGTGCAGCAGCGTCCCTGCCGCGAGCGATGTCTGTTTGCACGTAAAGGAGAACGTGAAGCCGAGGGGCAACGTCTTTTGGGTGTTGAGCCGCCCTGCCCGCAGAAAAAGACTGAGCTGGGCGGCCACCCAGTCAAACAAGGGCTCGTGTCGGTCGTTGACGCGCACGGCGTGGGGCACCGTGTGCTTTTGCTGCTCGACGGAAAATGTGCCGTCGCCGTGCAGGTCCACAAGACAGATGCGGCAGTTGGTGCCGCCGAGGTCGACGGACAGGAAGTGGCCTGTTTCGGAGCCGTCAGGTATGGCTGTGACGTAAGACGGATGCTGAAACGGAAGATTTTTGTCGACAAGGCCGGCTCGCAGCTGCTGCAGCAGATGGGCTGCCGTCCCACGAACATTGTCCGGCGAAAAGGCAAACGACGCAACAATATCGTCAACGGGCGATGAGATGGACGATGAAATGGGCGGCGGTCCTCGCGACGGATCCGAAGAGGACATGATCGACGATTGAAGCTGAGATCAAAGATCATGCATAAGTGCACACCACACAGAGGACACAGAGGATAGGACGATAAGACTCAAGGATGGAAGAGGCAGACATGTCTGGATAAAACGGGCTGGACGCTTATTTCAAAGGCTTTCTGGGTAACCCTCAGTCAGGGCCCCGTGGCGAAAAATAATAAAAGAGAGAAAAAAGAAATAATACTCAAAGGGAAAGCCCAAACTGGCAGTGAATCCTGATCAGCACTTCTGCGCAGTGGAGTACGGCATGGTAAGGCAGGGCCAGGTCCATGAGATCCATTTATTATGTTTGATTGGTCTAAAAGCAGCTTCAAGAAACGCAAATCTGTTACAAGCGCAGTGGAGATTGTTGAGAGTGTTTTTGTTCAAAATACACCAGCATAAGACGAGCGTGGAGTGCGGGTTTGATGGCAGCAAAGTTCGGGTGACTCTGCCGGATATCTCCGGATAGCGGGAATCACCGGCAAAAATCCCGATTTCGCCGTATTAAAGCCACGCTAAACAACGCCGCCAGAAATCCCCGATACGAAGGAAGACACACTCGTATCACACGACACCCAGCCGTACTTTACCGTCTCTACGACGTACGACACTTCTCTTCAGCACATTACCAAAATATCACCTAAAATCACAGCCTTGGCCACCGGAGCATCGGCCAAAATTCCCGCAGAAACCCGGCGAGTCAAGCCCGGCGAGTCAAGCCCGGCGAGTCTTGAGCAACTATTCACATCCCTTCACATCACACACAATGCCCCCGCACCCCAGCAAGCGGCCTCACGTGCCAGAAGGTGACCGGGGAGGCGACCAGACAGATGCAGATGCCGATGTCGATGCCGAGCACCGTCGGCGGCCCAAGGCCAGAAAAGCGTGCGGTTAGTAGTCGCCGAACGTGTTTGTTGCGATGCCAAGACCGGGGCTGATGTAAAACAGTCAACTGCCGTCACCAGAAAATGCGCTGCGTGCCCAGCGGCGACCCACAGAGTTGCCGACGCTGTTTTCGTTCTGCCGTACCATGTGTGTTTCTGCCGCGCGCCAATGCCGCAATAAACGCCGCAACACTGTCGACACTGTCGTCGACACTAACGTCGACGGAGCCGGTGGACGCACGTTTCAAGCGTGACGTGCTGCGCAGGTTGCGCGCACTCGAGGAGTATCTGGGGCTCGAGTCGTCGCCGCCCGAAGCTGAAGCTGCGGTATCTGCAGAGGCGTCCACAGAGGCAGTGCCATCGTTGGAGAAGAATGGCTCGGGGGGCACCGATTCCAACGAAGAGGCCGAGTGCATCGAGAACGGTGAGGACGACGACGACGATGACGACGACGAGAACCTTCCACCGACCTACGCATCGCTGGGTGCACTGTGGCAGGCAGTGGCCGTATTGCAGGCGTCAGCTTTAGCGAACGTCCGCCGTCGCATATGGAAGAAGCGCACAGTGAGCGAGCTGTGGCTGGCGTTTCACGAGCGTATGCCCGGGCTGCATTTTATGCCACGCAAACAAATCTTTTCGGCGCCGCAGCCGCTGCTTCTGGCCTCGATCTTGTACTGTTCGAGCGTCCGCGGGCCGCTCGAGGTGGCCACGGATCTCGCGCCGCATTACTTTGCGGTTCTCTGCCACGCGATTGCACAGCTCAGCATTCCCGACAGCGCCGTGGGGGGGCCGTACCCGGCAGAGGCCACCAACGTCCAGGGGGTGGAGGAGAGCTACGAAGAGTGGGCCTTCCAGACGGTGCTGGGCATTGTGCTGGCGAGCCTTCTGACCGAGGCGAGCAACCGCGTGGTCGGGCTGTGGATCTCGGTGGCTTACCGGCTGGTCCTCGAGCACTGCCCGGCGGACCAGTCCGGGTTGCTGGTTGATGAAAACAGCCGCGAATGGCGCAAGCTGTTTAATGGCGTCCAGATCATTGACCTCGAGCACGCGTCGCTGCACCTCAGCTGTCCCGTGATTCCCATTGAGAGCCCGCTGCCAAGGCTCAACGTCGGCTACAGGGACCAGCTGTACCGGTTGAGCCGCATGATGCACACGGGGCTGACGCACTTTACCGGGCGAGGACTGCCGACCATTTGGTCAGTCTTTACGGGGGACAACCCAATGTCGCTGCCGCCCTTCACCTTCACAGCCATTGACGCGGCTGTGATCCGCGACTGGGCACGGCAGCTTGACGACTGGCTGGTCGAGTTTAGCCGCTCAACGGGAGAGGCAGATACGTCGACGACGGAGCAACACACGCTCGTCTTCCGGCAGTATGTGCTGCATCGCCTCGTCGTTCTCAGCATATACCACCCGGCGCGCGGTTGCAACCTGTGGAGCAACAGCATCACGCCGCAGGAGCAGCACGAGCTGCTGCTGAGCGCGCGGGCGACCCTCAAACTGCACCTGCACGACGACAGTATCTGGGCCAACTGGGACCTGGTCATGATCACCTGGGCCGCCCTGATTGTGATCCAGGGCGTGGAGGGCGGTGTGGGCGAGCCAACCGATCTCCAAAACATACAGGTCCACCTTAATATGCTCAAGCAGATGAACAAGCCGACGTCGTCCTTGTGCGGCCGCCTAATCGAGCGTCTCGAGGAGAGCCTCCAGGGCGTCCACACGCCGAATGTCCTCGACACGACGCAAGATGTCCCGTCCTTGACCTCGGCAGGCATTGATGACCAGTCTTGGCACATTTTTGACCAGGCCAGCCTCGAGCAGATTGGTTACCCCGTACAGTGGTCGGTTCTACGTCAGTAATGTAATGCGTACAGGGAGAGAGGCTGAATAACAAGTCGTATTGCGTCTTTAGTATCTATCACTGCTACTACTGCCGCATCAATGCAAACGGGATCGTGGCCGAGCGAACACTCAGCATTTTGGGGCTATCGCTGATGCGCGACGACATGCGATCCGGCGTCAGCTCGCCAACCTCGGCTGCGTCGACGTCGGTGTTGAGTGCGTGCAGTCGAGGGGCCACGTCTTTCTGGTCTTTCTGCTGCACCGCCTGAACCGCCTGTGCCGTCTCCTCGACACCGCAAAAGTACTTGACCGTCTTGACCTTGCATTCGAGCGTCGCGTCTTCGTCCACGACCACGAGGCTGCACGGATGCATCTGCAGGCAGCTTAGCGTGCACATGTGGCTGACGCCGCCCTCGACGGCCTGCTGGATGGCCGCTGCTTTTCCGGCGCCCGTCGCGACGATCACCACTTCGCGCGCGTCCAGCACCGTCGCCACGCCGACCGTCAGCGCCATGCGCGGCACCGCCTCTATGTTGTTGTTAAAAAAACGCGCATTGGCGCGCCGCGTCTCGGGCGCGAGCGACTTGATGCGCGTGCGCGACGCCAAAGACGAGCCGGGCTCGTTGAACGCAATGTGGCCGTCGCTACCGACACCGCCCAGAAACAGCTCGATGCCGCCGGCAGCGCGGATGGCATCCTCATACCTCAGACACTCGGCCGCGTAGTCGTCGTTTGGTGGGTTGCCATCCAAAATGTGCACTTGCGCGGCGGGAATGTCAATGTGCCGGAAAAAGTTGGAAAACATAAAGCTGTGGTACGACTCGGGGTGGTCGCGCGGCAGACCAATGTACTCGTCCATGTTGAACGTGACCACATGCTGGAACGAGACCCGGCCTTCCCTATAAGCGGCGATCAGGAACCGGTAGATGAGCAGCGGGCTGGAGCCGGTCGGCAGGCCAAGCACAAACGGCCGCGAGGCCGACGGTGCAAACGCATTTATGTGGTCTGCGTGTGTCTGTCAGCTGCTGAGGAGAGAGGGAGAGAGTGAAAGCACATGGGTCCTCCAGACGCACCGACAATATATTCTGCGACGTAGCGTGAGGTCGCTTCGGGGTCAGGGCGAATAACAAGACGCATCTTGTTGTGAGTTAAGCATGTGTGTTTGTCCAGTTGTCTGTTGGGAGTCTGTCTGCTTCTGGACGCGAACTGTTGGTTTAAAGTTGGAGTTGAAGCCGTGTTCGGGTACGGTATGTTTGAATATCCTGAATTTTATTATCATGATTACCAGTTGGCGAATCACCACTCGGTCCTCAAGAATCACATGCAGGAATACAGACATATGACGCACTCCTCGATGTATTCGTACTGCTTTCGTACTGCTTCCGTACTGCTCGTGGCGTTCGGTGGAATATTGGGGCGGGCAGGTTGCGGAGAACACCGGTGGGTTTGCCGGGCAGAGCAAAGCAACTGATTGTGCCTGGGAAAAGGCAGTATTGCCGGGAATTCCGGGGATTAGCGGTTGGTGCAACTCTACCGATACCCGTTTACATGTACCACGAGACTTTGTCGATCCCACTTACGCTGTTAATTCTTTCTTGGCGTGCATCGGGCCACTTATCATTTTAGACAGATGGTTGTATCCATACTGGATCTAGCTATCGTGATCCAACAGATACAACAAGGTAGAAAAAATGACTTACGGGAAAGCCTGGCCGGATTTACAGTGTATATTGTTTTGTTATCATATCTTCATGTCTTCATTATCGAAGGAGAGAAACTGAGCATGACTAGCTTCTTTTGTCGAGCTTTTTCCTTGACGACAACAGTCACGTAGCCAACTTATAAGCTTCAGTGCATTACCACCTTTCAAAGTCACAGAACCTTCACAAACTGTCCGCACCGTTCTTTGTTTTCTCATTAATCGCACCATGCTCTCCAAGACTCTTCTCACCACCCTAACTGGGCTGCTCGCTCTGGGCCTGCCCACACAGGCCACCAGGATGACGTCGCATGCCCACAAAATGTTTCACGATGAGATGACGTTCCTGGACAACCTCTACGACCCGGTGGCCGGCTACCTGTACTACTTTTACTACCCGCTCGCCGCGGGCCCACATGAGACGCGCTCGACGGTATGGTATGCCACGGGTCTGCTGCAGCGCAACGAGGGCAACGACACAGCCAATGCCATTCGAATCATCAAGGACGTCATTGCCGGCCAGGAAAAGAACGTGTCTGTCCAGTGGTTTGGCGATTATACCGTCTACCCAGAGCAGCCTACCGTCGGCAGTCCGAGCTACGCTCCAGTGGTAGGCCCCATTCACCGTTCTTTATTTGCTTAAGCTGTCGCTGACGTTTAGATCTACAACTCGTGGGACCCAAACTGGCGCGGCTTCATTGGCACGACACTCGTCATCATCTACGAGGAGTTTGGCAGCCTCATTGGCCCGGACGTCAAAAAACAAATCCTCGAGTCGCTGTACAACAACACGATTGGCGACAGCTACCGCGTGGGCGGCCTCGATGGCGACAACCTGTACCCCTCGTACAGCAACCCGTCCTTGATGCGTGCTATCGTCACGGGCTGGACCGGCAACCACTGCAACGACAGCAACATGACCACGGCCGGCGAGGCCTATGCCCAGGAGATTATTGATCTGTTTAACTTGAACGACACGCTGTCAGAATTTAATGTGCCCACATACTATGGCGTCAGCCTGAATGCTCTAACGGTATGGTTTTTTTGGGGTTTTTTTTTTCTTTGCTTCTCTTTTCTCTCTCCTTTGACATCTCTGACATTTTGACGTCTTCAGCTCTGGGCAAAATATATGCCGGAATCCTCCGTCATGCGCCAGAATGGACCGCGCATGGTTGCCGACATCTGGACCGCCTTTGGCGACTTTTACAACGCCAAGCTGCGGAACCTGGCCGGCCCCTGGGACCGCTCCTACGGCTACGACATGAACCGCTACGTGGCCATCATGTCACTCTACATCTGGTCCCTTGTTGGCCGCGACCATGTGTTTTCCGGAGTTGGGTCTGAAAACCCCTGGCTGCTGACCCACGCCGACGACGGCGAGTTTATCCCCCTCGTCGCCATCTTGTCCGAGTTTCACCGCTCGCTCGTGCCAGACAGCGTGTTAGGGCGCCTAAAAACGTTTTCGCCGGGTACAGAGCGCACCGTCAACCGCCAGGCCTACACGCCGCCCTTTGACCTCGAGGTGCGCAACATTTCCTCGTGGCTGACCCCCGACCTGCAGATCGGCGGCGACTCGTACAACCAGACCGTCGTCGGCGGTGCCAGCCAGGACAGCACGTCGTTTAGCCCGGCCGTCGTGCACTGGCTCCGCGCGGCCACACCGCAGCAAGACGCCAGCGTCGGCTACCTCTCGCTCCACCCGTCCGAGAAGAGCATGCAGGCTAGAGTGGGTGCCAACAGTCTTAGTCTCACCTACCCGGCCGGCAACGCTTCGAGTGTGTTTACCTTTGTCGTGTCGAGCAACCCGCTGGGCGGCCGTCGGGACGTCAACGGGCTCGCCGACATTGACGGTGTCAACATCACCATTGGCGCAGGCAGTACCGTCAACCCGGAGCCAACGGTCGCGTTCTGCGGCCTTGTCGGCGGCACCTGCTCCCTTATCCAGTTCGTCTTTTCTTTTCTCTTCCCTTGATTTTATTTTTGTTGCACTCTGGACCGCTAACAAAACAGCAACTTTGAATTCTGGAACCTCACCTTTACCATGCCCGCCAACAGCACTGCCCTGCCGCAGCTCAACTTGAACATCCACCTCTGAGTGATTCTACAAGACAAGGCAGTTTGCACGAATGATATGCAATATGAAATACAATGTGTAGTGGAGAATGGACACTTTGTCATATAGACACGGAAGAAGATTGTGCTCTTGTGGAGTTTACATAACGGAAGAGTCAAGGGAAAAGTCGAAATAAATAAATTGGTTATAGCTTCAAAACAGCGGCACTGGCAACTGATCTCAGAAGCCTGTCACTTTACGTCTCTCTTTAATGATATTTTTACGTTGTCGTTGACATTTCTTGCAACAATCCTTTCCATGCCAAAAAATATTGGTAAACACGCAGAAACATGATAAAATTAAACGAGGCAGTAATACCATGTCGACTAGGAACTGCTTTCCTTAAAAAATCATGAACTTGCACTCGATGGCTGATCGTACCATGAAAAAAGGCGGTAGATAGATCGTGTATCCCTTAGCGATTTAGATCATTTCCCCCTCCTTGTCCACACCATTCGCTGTGACCAGTATCTGGCCAATGGAACGACTACAATGACATGTTGGAGACTTAGGAGTAGCTTCTAGTGGATAACAAACTCGGGCCGGTCTGAACACCGAGCAAGTTCTCATTGCCGTATTTTAGTGCTTTACTGCTGATATGCCGGGTCGTCTAACGTAAAGAAAAGCGGACGGGACCCACTCAAGAGCCCCTAACGTATCATACTTTCATACAAGCTTTATCTCTAAGAGACCCGGTCAAACCGGCTAAAACGCCGGTATCTACAACAGACGGAAAAGGGAAGGTCAAGTGGGGGATACGGGGATGCCAGATGTCGTCCCCATCCTCCGCAATCTGGCTTAACCATCCTCCGTGCGGAGTCCTCCTGCGTCTCGACTGTCGCGTGAGACTGTTCTCGTAGATATGACGGTATACAAAAGCTCACGCCTCTATCCCAAGGCCCGTCCTCTGCTCTCGTTCCAATTCATCATCCCACTCCATTTCCACCACCAAATGCTACAAAGACGAGGCCTTCTTTCGAAGAAATAAAAACCACATCCCGCAGGTCTCACGCCCAACGCCAACTCTTCGCCATGTCTGACACAAAAGTGGAAAGCCCCACGGCCGAGGCCACGCCCGTGCCTGTGGTCGGACACCTCACCGACGCGAACACGCCACAGGAGGCCCAGTTGACCTTTCGGCAAGCGCTGAAGCTGCACAAGAAGGCCATTGCCTGGTCTGCCTATGTGTCGATTGGCGTGATCATGCTCGCCTTTGACCCGCAGCTGCTGGGCAATTTGTATGCGATTACGCAGTTTGCGACCGATTTTGGTCAGCTAGTCGATGGAGAAGTAAGTCGTATCAGGGACGAGGGGAGAAACAATAAATGAAAATGAAAAAAAAGCTAACACAGACACAGTATGTGATTTGTAAGTAATGCACGCATCGCGCTTTACACATCCTCTCATCGTCCGAATACGGTCGGATCCTAACCTAACCTTCACAGCGGCGGCTTGGCAGACGGGCCTGAGCATGGGAAACCCCGTGGGCCAGGTGGTGGGCGCAATCTTTGCCGCCTATCCGATGGAATGGTACGGGCGCAAGATAACCTTTGCGGCGTGTGTGGTCCTGACCGGCGGTCTGGTGTTTATCCAGTTCTTTGCGCGGTCCCTGCAGGTGCTGCTCGTGGGCGAGCTGCTGGGCGGCATCGTGCTGGGCATGTATGTTGTCATTGCGCCGGCCTACGCCTCGGAAGTCTGCCCGACGTCGCTGCGCGGCCACATGACCTCGTTTGTCAACCTGTGCTTTGTCATTGGCCAGCTCCTCGGCAACGGCGTCACCAACGGTACGTCCACGATGCCCAACCACTGGGCATACTCGCTGCCCTTTGCCGTTCAGTGGGTATGGATCGCTATTCTCGTGCCGGGCCTGGCCTTTGTCCCCGAAAGCCCCTGGTGGCTGGTTCGCCGCGGCGACCTTGACGGCGCCCGCAAGTCTTTGATGCGCCTCTCGTCCTCCCAGGTCGATGTCGACGAAGCGCTCCAGTACATTGTCCACACAGACCGCCTGGAACAAGAGCTGGAGCACGGCAGCACTTATCTCGACTGCTTCAAGAAAGAAAACCTGCGCCAGACCGAGGTCTCCACGGGCGTCTACTGCACGCAGGTCCTGAGCGGCATCTACCTCATCAACTACGGCACCTACTTTTTCGAGCAGGCCGGTCTGGCCACGGCCGATGCCTTTAACATGGCCGTCGGATTTTTGGGTGAGTCTTCCATCTCCTCGGGCCTTTTTTTAATTTTAATTTGCCTTTTGACTTTTGACGTTTGACTAACGATCAAAACCCAGCTGTCGGTTTTGTGGCCACCCTCGTTTCTTGGTACGTCATGGTCCACCTCGGCCGCCGCACAATCTATGTCTACGGTCTCGCCGTCCTCGCCGTCCTGCAGATTGTCATTGGCATTCTCGACTGCGTGCCTGGCCGGCCCTCGGGCGCCATCTGGGCCGAGTCCGTGCTGATGATCATCTGGAACGGCATCTACGATCTGACCATTGGGCCCATCTGCTTTGTCCTGCTCTCCGAGTGCTCGGCCACGCGCGTCCGTTCAAAGACCATTGCACTGGCTACCATGGCCCAGGGTATTCTTGGTATCGTCATGACCGTGGCCATTCCCTACATGATCAACCCGGGCGAGGCCAACATGCAGGGCAAACTCGGCTTTTTCTATGGTGGTCTTGCCTTTTTGTGCCTCATCTGGGCGTACCTGCGTGTGCCTGAGACCAAGGGCCGGTCGTACGAAGAGCTGGATATTCTGTTTGCTCGCAATGTTCCGGCACGCCAATTCAAGACGTATGTCATTGAGCCGGCAAACAGCGAGGTGGAGAAGTGAATGGGCGAAGGCGGTACAGCATCGATTAAGATGTAAGAAAGTTGCTAGACGTGAACAACTACAAATACATTCAATTGTTATATGAATACATGTGTCAACCTTGGTAATAACTACCCGTAGTACGGAGTATTTACACCCGTATACAAATCCCATTACTTCTACGAAGTACTACCTTCTTCTAATTAATCCTCGCCATACAAATTATTCCGGTGCTAGCCACACTCGTACCAACCCTTTATACCAGCACCAATCCCGTATTGGCCATTTTCAGGCTGTCCACCGGTTCTGCCGTTTCTGACCGCCTTGGGTCCTTCTTTTAGGCCCCGTAGGGGCCGTAATCGTAACATTTTGGGTCCCTCGTTAATAGATAAGGCCGTATGCTTAGAGCTATATACTTATAACCGTGCACATACTTGCTGTAGCGCAGACGGTGCCCAAACGTGCACACCTGTGCACGCCTGTGCAGGCATGCTTAGCGCCTGTGCCAGGTTGTGCAGCGCCGGTGCCTGGCACATAAAGCCGGGCCGCGATTTGCAGGGAAGGTAATGAGGTTTTTCGGGTTGAATAACAATTCTATGTCAATTTTTCGGTATCAAAACATATCTAAAAAAGAAAAAAAGCAGGCTACCATAAGGAAAAGACAAAGACGCCACTCTACCAGCCACATATTGAAACACGTTCTTTTTCTAACCACCTTCTCCCCATCCTTCCCCAGACCCGCACTCCCGGCACCTCATGTACTGTGATCGACAGTCATCTTGAGGTGGGGCATTTCGTAGTGCTTGGCTGCATGCAAGAACCACCACGCGGCAATGAGGACGACGATGCCGACAATGATGACGCAGTTGTAGTTCATTGTTGTGTAGTCGAAAGGGACAGCGGGGGCTACAAGTACACTTGTTGGTGACGGGAACAGAAGACGTAAATACAAAAAAAAGGAACACTCTCAGGACTTACGGAAACAGAAGAAAACGGCAAACAGGCCGATAAAGAGCACGGCCAACAGGTTCACAACAAAGCCGAACCGGCCGAGGTGAAATGGCCCCGGTGCAAAGTAGCGGCGGCCGGCGAGCAGGTTGGCGGAAAAGGGCATGGCATACGAAATTGAATTTAAAATGATAAAGGACCCAGTCAAGTTAGTGAAGCCGACGGAGCTGCCGAGGGGAATGGAGCCGAGGGCCGAGACGACGATGCTGACAAAGAGCGTCGACTCGACGGGGCAGCTGAGCTGGGCGTGGACGTGAGAGAAGACGCCGGAAAGGGGGACGGCGTTGTCACGGGCGAGAGCCCAGTAGGCGCGCGTGGCCGTCAAGACGGTGCCGATGACGCCGCAGAGCAGCGACAAAAAGATGATCAAGAGTAAACCAAACGTGGCCCCGGCGCTGTTGGTGGCCTGCCCGTAGATGGCAGCGAGAGGGAACGTATTGACACCCCCCTGGAGCACGGAAATGTCGCTGACGGCATAACCGAGCACAATGGCAAAGCAGAGCGCCGACAAAAAGCCGAGACCGATTTGCAGCAGAATGCCGCGGGGCACGTTGCGGCGCGGGTCGCGGACCTCCTCGGCCATGTGACTGATCGAGTCGGGCGTGCCAATCGTAAACGCGCCGTTGAGCACGCCCGTCAGAAACGCCACGCCGCCCGACCAGCCCGTCGCATTGTTCTCCGCAAATGAGCCCCACACAAACTGGTTGGACGCGTGCTGCTTGGGCATGGCGGCCAGCGTGATAATCGTGGCCAGCCCGCCCGCGAGCACAAGCACCATGCCAGCGCTTTGGGTGTGCGGCACAAGGCCGTTGGCGAGCACAACGCAGGCGGTGCTGAGCCAGAGCACGCCGAGATAAGCGACGTAGACGTGCCATGCCTGGCTCACAAAGTCCGGGTGGTAGGTGGCGTAGAGCTGGACGACCGTGTTGGCGGCGACCTGCACGAGCGACGCAAGGCCAAACAGCCAGGCGGCAAAGTTGAGCCAGCCCGTAAAGAAGCCGACCACGCGGCCGTGGCGCGGGCCGGCGACCATGGTAGCCCAGTGGTAGACGCCACCGGACGAGGGCATGGCGGACGCGAGCTCGGCGAGGCTGAGGCCGATGAACGCGTAGTAAAAGGCAGCCACCATGAGGCCGTACAAAATCCCAGGAATGCCGCCGTTCACTGTGGGAAGAAGGGAGAGGTTAAAACAGGAAGTGGAGAATGGCAATATAGGGGACGGAGGAGGCACTCACAAATGGAGACGGAAATGGACGACCCGAGAACGACCCAGGCGTTGTCAATGGTAATGGCCGCGCCAGCCACACGCAGCAGACCGTACTGCCGTGTCAGCTGGTCCGGATGGCCGGAGGCGTTGACCTCGCCGTCGAAGTCCGCCGGGTCCAGCACCGTGCCGACGGCCTCGTCCGCCTCGCGCGGCATGCTGTCGCTGCGTTTGGGTTTGTCGGTGAAGCTCATGGTGGGGGTGGGTAAAGAGACTCTGTCGATATTGTTGACTATGGAGAAAGGCTGACGACGAAAGACAGAGGTCGGACGTGTGTATTTGTATCCGTGTGGTACGTGTAGCACGTTGCACGGCCCCGATCCTCTTATCACGACCCCGGACAATGCCACGTCTGGGCTGAGGGCCCTGGCGATTGATAGCCCACGATGGCGCGTGCCATGATGTGAGAATCAAGATAGGCGGCCTGACACGAAAGAATTTTTTGGAGTATTAAAGCTGATAAAAAGAATCTTTTCCTTCTCAAGCATGTCCTGACAAGTCCCTGGATAAGGGGATAACTTGCCTGGATGGGCTGTCGTGTCTCGGCTTATCGCGGTAAAGGTTGCATCCATGCACACACAAGTGCCCGTGACGGGAAAGGCCTGTAGGCCTACAGACGTAAAAAAAAAAAAAGGGAACAGAAATACCTACATCCTGCGCTCCGAGATGGTAGATAAGCATCCGCTGATAGTGGTTTCCCAAAAGGGAAGCTTTGGCGCCGCGCTCTGATTGGTCCGTGTGTAAGTGCGATTGATACACAATTGCAGGGGTCGTCTCACAGGAGTTGCATCCAGCATCAGACAAGTAAATGCGGCGTGTCTGTTGTAGGTTCGTTTTTTTTGGGGGGGGGGGGGGGGGGGGTTTAAAAACATACGTATTTTTGTTTTTGTTTAAAAAAAATTAAAAAAATAAAATATTTGTTAAAATAAATTGGAAAAAATTATTTATTTTAATTTTTTAAAGAAATTTTT
>WNYF01000199.1:0-27074 GCA_021396225.1 Sporothrix inflata
ACTCTACGGTGATTCAACGGGGTCTCACTAGGTGTGCCAGCCAGATCCCATCACCTGACCTGCTCGGCGCGGCCCGTTGACGGGGCCGTCGCCAGCCGCCACGGCCCTTGCCAGCTGTCAGGCTTTATCCAGGCCCCCCCCTACCTACCTGCTCTTTCGTCATAGATTCACCAGGGATTCAACGGTGTATCGTAAAAGGCCTACGCCTTCCCCTCGTCCGGAGGCCGCCAGCCTCCAGGGCCAGGGCGCCTTAGGCCTAGGTACATTAGGCATGCGGTAATTCAACGGGGAATCCCCGGGGCCTCCCTAGATAATAATATAAACGATCCGAGGCCCCTCCTTTCGAAGAAGGCGGGGTCAAGGATTAGATTTTGCACTTCCTCCTACCTACGTTCGATCTACTTACTTCGTGATCTTCTCTCAATTAAACCCCTATCCCTAGGACCCCTGACAAGTTAATATTAATTAAGTATTTTATTTAACCCCACTATAAAGAAGCCTTAATTTTAAATATCCTAGTATAACTCTTTAATATTATCCCGTTAAAATTATTCTAATTATTTCGTTTCTTTGTAATTATTATATATTTATTAAAAAATAGTTATATTTTGACTAACTCCTATATTCCGTCGTTTTCAAATCCCTTTTAAAGTATATTTAACTACGCCTATACTACTTATTCAATGTCGGCCGTATTATAGTTATTTTATTTTAGTACGGAGTTCGACTATAGTGTGTCGGCCCGTTAATAAGGCCTCATAAAAGCTGTATATGTAATATTTATTATCTTAATTAATAATCGACCCTTATTAATATAGGTGCGAGTTTACAAAACTTTAAAAAGTACGTCTATAGTATGAATACAAGGTATTATACTATTACTAAATGGTTTCACTGCAGGACCAAGTCGTACGTATACGTACGTTGTAAATGTGTCGAATTCTGGTTATTTTTTATAATGGTGGAAGTGGCCGATGTGGCCCTGTATTGCATGTGGGCCTAGCGCCTAAATGCACATAGCGATTATTGGAAGGCAACAAAGGCACTTACATATATCGGATAAACAATTGGCCAGAAAGCAAACACGGACGGAAGCGCCAGGCGGTAAGGCTCCAACCCCCGGGACCACTACAGCTCTCCAATCGTCGATTTTCCAACCAAGCAACGCAAACCTATCTATTGAAACTATCACGGACAACTTCTCTGCACCGCCGAAATCACCAAAGACCACTGACACAAGCACCACCAATCGGAGAAGAGACGAGTCTTGCAATCCGTCTCCTGGCCCTATTCAAATCTCACACACTTAAAATCTTGCGACATGTCTACGCGACAAGCGGCCCTGTGAGCATTCCCCCCCTCCGATGACGAAGTTGTCTTTATTTCATCCGCCACACGTCCCTGCCGCGGCTAACGTAGACACACACAAGGTCGCTGTATCGTCGGTCATTGAAGCTGTCCCTCGACTGGGCAGTCCACAGACACCTGTGGCGTGGACAGGCCCTGTACATCCGGTCACTTTTCGAAGCAAACAAGAACATTACGAACCCGAGGCAGCAAAGGGTAAGGGGCGGGACGCGCCCGACGAAGACGTGACGAAGTTGAAGTCGGTAAATGGAACTGACACCACTACCTAGGCACTGCTGAAAGAAACTGAGAAATTGCTCGAAAAGTGGAAGCACCCGGAGCCATACGCGTTCCCGACTGCACCGGGCGGTCAGTTTACCCTCTTAGACCGACTGACATGCCCTGTCGATCGACGTTTGGCCAGCTGACTTTAATCGCAGGCTCGAAATACGAAAGAAACCTGCCAGCACCCATCATTGACCGTAAGCACCACCATGAACCTGGCAAGGTACGAAACCAGTTTGCTGACCCGAATACAATGAGCAGCACCGCCGCCACTCAAGTTTTAGATGGCACCCGCCTGCACCCGTCGCCGTCGGACGATTCGAGATTTTAAAGTCGCGGAGTTGATTGGATGCTTCGTGACGGTATGGCACATGGAAGAGCGCACTGTACACACTTGGTTTGTTATCTGATGCGCCAAGCCAGGGATACGGGGGCTACCGATGCCGACTGTGGACTGCCTTGCTCACCATAACGCAACAGCACATATACATATTAGCAAAGACTTGAAAGTGAAGACAAAGCGGCTGATGTACAGCACGAGATACAAATAAACCTGCATATATTTTCACAACTCCATTTGCACAATCACACGCCCATAAAACAACAGAACAGCAGGTTAATGAGCCACAGGCCGGGACAAGCGCAATGACACACCATAAGCCAACATACTGCAGCTGTAACCACAAGGCCAAGGAATCGAAGAAAGGTCACACGAAAGGATCAGAAGACAAAAAGACAGGAAATCAAAAATATTATCTCCTCATTCATGACCCGTTTGCCGTAAAAATAAATAAAGATGGGGCTTTAATGTACAACCCGAACATAAAAAAAGACAACCAAACCATTGTGAATCCGTGACCCCATTGTGATGACACCCAAACAATCCCGAACAGGATAAAGAAACTAAGAAAAAACCACAAACACCACCTACAGCTCCTGGCTGGCGTTCTTGCCAGCCTTGCCGGTCTTCTTGGGCAGGAGGTCTGAAACAAATCGTTAGCCGTTTGTCGCAGAGTAGACGTGAACACCGAAGAAATAAACTTACTCTGGTGGATGTTGGGCAGGACACCGCCTTGCGCAATGGTGACGTGGCCCAAAAGCTTGTTCAACTCCTCGTCGTTCCGGATGGCAAGCTGCAGATGTCTCGGGATGATGCGCGTCTTCTTGTTGTCACGAGCCGCGTTTCCTGCCAGCTCAAGAATCTCGGCAGCCAGGTACTCGAGGACGGCAGCCAGGTAAACGGGAGCACCGGCACCAACACGCTGGGCGTAGTTGCCCTTCCGCAGAAGACGGTGGACACGACCAACGGGGAAAGCCAGACCAGCCTTAGAAGAGCGACTGTAACGTGTTAGAGAAAGAAACATAAGAAGCGCAATTCGCCGGAACCAGCGACCGGTTGCGAGAAATGCAGGACGCGAAAGTCAAAGAGCAGGTACTTACGTCTGCGAGTTCTTGGAACCGCTGGCCTTGCCGCCGGACTTGCCGCCTCCAGTCATTTTGATGGTTGAGAAGTGGGTATTTGAAAAATGGGAGAAAAGTTAGAAGAGTGCGGAAGCAAAGTGATGTTGTCTGTTGAATGATGTGTGGCGAGTGTAGATGTATGGAAAAGAAATTCGAATGCAGATGGCGGAAGTTTAATGGTGGTGGGGGAAGGGTGGTTTTTAAGTAGTTTTCGCGCAGAGAGCTGCGCGAACACGGATCAGCTCTCTGCGATTTCACGCTAGTCCAAAAAAGGATAATGGCTCCAAAAACATCAACAACAGGCACTTGGGAAATAAAATAGGAAGCCAAATGCTCCGCACAGGGCGGAAAATGCGAAACAGGCCGGAGCGCACACAGTGGATAATTGTGGCAAGGCAAACGCGCCTCCTCTTTTTACGAATTGAGCTACAACGCACCCGATGGGCAATGGCGGTCGTGAAGAAGATGTTGCCCTTGTTATGCCTCCCCAACCATGGCAGCAAATGGCATCCGCGGCAGGGCGTCTCATCTTGGTATCTCCCTGTTGGTATCTCTGTCATGGATCCCCCGTCGCTGTTAAGAGCATAGCTGTGTTATTGCATAAACACAAGATCTCTAGCGAATGTAAATCACGATTACGGGGCACAGCAATGTCTGGCCTGTAAAGAGCATGGCCTCTTTTAAGCCCTTTTAAGCCAATGTCTTGATGGACGAGGCAAGCCTTCTTATTCTCGACATCTTGCTTCACAGGCACACTTCTGCAAAGGTATCAAGCGCGCCTGCTGCTACAGGACAGAAATGAATACAGAGGCACTTTATCGCTTGTGTCACATTTTCGTTCGATTGATTCCGCAGTTGCATCAAGACAGCTACATTGGGTTGACCTGTGCTGAGGGTTATGGGTCTTCCAACACGCAGGAGGCGGTATCAAATGTGAGCGATGTGGATGCAGGCTCGTGGCTGGCTTGCCATTCACTAGTCGATGACATGACCTGACCGAAGCTGTGTGAGGCTGCTTTTGTCCGCGTTCCCAGGGACCGTACCTTTTGTCCATCATACGCGACACTCACGCGTTTCCGGTGAAGGTTGCTTGTGCCCCACAATATCCCTCATGCCAGGGTTATCATGGCGCGTTTTATTGGCTGGATCTAGCTCAGATAAAAACAGTGGCTCTGTGGTTCCACTGTTTCACTGCCCAATTGCAATCGTTTCTGTGGCGGGGTCGCTTTCATTGCGCTTTGTTTTCTTTATTTCCCAGGGCAGAACCTCTCCCTGACCTGCAGTCCCACAGTTCGACGCGCCCCGCCGAC
Source organism: Sporothrix inflata (assembly GCA_021396225.1). Lineage (NCBI taxonomy): Eukaryota > Fungi > Ascomycota > Sordariomycetes > Ophiostomatales > Ophiostomataceae > Sporothrix > Sporothrix inflata. The sequence goes on from WNYF01000199.1 coordinate 4,404, forward strand.
CCCAAAACGGCCCAGCACAGACTACACTAGCTAACGCCTGCCGCGCGAAATCAGCAGACCTTCCGTGTCTAGCAATCAGCAACAACAGCACCGGCTGTCGCGTCCAGATACAAAAAGGCTGGTGCCCCCCAAATTTCTGCAAGTGACTTTTTCCTATTAAATATTTTTCCATCAACGATTCTCAACGACAGCCAGCTTTATCAGCCATCATCAACTCACTTCTTTTATCGCATTATTCACCACACCCCAACCCACCACACCGATCTCAAAATGCCTCCCAAGGCCGCTGACAAGAAGCCCGCCTCCAAGGTCCCCGCCACCGCCTCCAAGGCGCCGGAGAAGAAGGATGCTGGCAAGAAGACCGCCGCCTCTGGCGACAAGAAGAAGCGGACCAAGGCCCGCAAGGAGACGTACTCTTCGTACATCTACAGAGGTTCGTGACGATTTCCCATATTTTTCACATTGCTTGACCTGAAGCGATTACATGTGCCCCCAAAACAAGAAAAAACAACTGACACATTTCAAATCTTCAGTGTTGAAGCAGGTTCACCCCGACACCGGTATCTCCAACCGTGCCATGTCCATTCTGAACTCGTTTGTCAACGATATCTTCGAGCGTGTCGCCACCGAGGCCTCGAAGCTGGCTGCCTACAACAAGAAGTCTACGATCTCCTCCCGAGAGATCCAGACCTCGTAAGTCACTGATAAAGAACACATTCCATAATCACGGGTCGAATTCACCATTGCTAACTCGTCAGTGTCCGCCTGATCCTGCCCGGCGAGCTGGCGAAGCATGCTGTGTCGGAAGGTACGAAGGCTGTCACCAAGTACTCTACGTCCACGAAATAAGCGCGCGACTCTTGTCTTTTGTCTTTTGTGCTATCTTTTTCTCTCTTTTGCCCCGAGGACATGGGTTTGCTTGGCATTTGGGTGTCATGACGAGGCTGACCGGGGCAACCATTCCTCGGAGTCTTCTAATGCGTTACGGAAGGGTTTGCTTTTTGTGCTTTTCATTTTTAAGGGGGGCAATGTTTCTACGGGATTACGGGGTTTGCGGCTGTACATTACCTACAATATTAGGATTTCGGAACGAACTCGTTTGCACGAGAAGAACAATGGAATTCTTTTCACGTTAAGCAGAAGGCGTCGCATTTGACAATGTGAATAGTTCGATTTTCATTTCTAGAAAAGTTCCGCGACAGGGAAACACCGGAGACACGCAGTGGGTGATAAACGGTTGATGCCGGATCTTACCCAAGGCCAGCCTTGGATCGCTTCACGATATGCTCAATGATCTGCGTCATTCCCTTATTGTCCATCGCTCCAAGCGCCATACCGGTGCTCCAGCCCATCTTTTCGAGCATCGTTCGTCCTTTATTGGCCAGGCTGATTTCTGGGGCAGATCCGCCCACCACTTCTCCGTTTCGGACAGATGCAGCACCTGGGTCTCCTCCCTTACGTACAGTTGTGTTCTTGGTTCCTGCCCCAGTGGTCCTGTTGTCAAGTCTGGCAAAAAAACGGCGCCTGTATTTGGCGAAAACGCTTTGAAACAGCTCTTCGTTGAACCGGACAGTGGACTTTGTACGGACGAGTGTAGGACGGCGTTGGTCGCCAGAGCCGGTGGATTTCGAGGTTATGTTGAAGCGGTAAGCTATCTCGTGAACAATCTTGCGTGCATGTGCATCCATAGGAGCCAGGGTCGAACTGAGTATCACCACTTGTTAGATATGACATATTACGAGTAGAGAAAGCGCATGGCAGAGAAACTTACCTATGCTCGGAACCAAGCAGGAACGATTGGAATTCAGCCTTCATGTCGTCGAGACTCATACCGTTCGGATATTTGATGCGGGGATCACTCGGGTTTGCGTTTTTCCCTAGGAGACCTTGAGCCCTTAGTTCCTCTCGCGCTCTTTTTCGATCCTTTTTCCGCTGCCGGTCTTTTTGCCAGGATGCCTTCAGAGTGTTTTCCAATTCCGAATCGGACAATTCCAGTTCAAGCCCGCCCCGGGCGCCAGTCCAACCGGTGACTTCAAGCTGCTCGAATGCATCTGCAACTGCTTCGGCACTTGGGTATGATCCATTGGATGTTCGGTAACTTTTTGTGAAATCATACTTGGTAAGGGCTGTATGGCTCCAAGGGGGTGACCCTTTAGAGCGCTTGGGTCGTTTGTTGAGTCCTCCATGTCTCGCTGCTGCGGCAGCGGCAGCGGTGGCTAGGTTGGTGTCCAAGAGAATCAACTCGTCTCCACCTAGGCCGAGTTCCTCCTGCTTGGCTAAAAGTCTGGCAAGGTGCTCGTCGTCCGAGTCCGTAGCAAGCTGCCACGCATCATCGGAGCCATCAGTATCGATTCCTTTGTCTGTGGCTTCGTGCGCCTCCTCTTGCCTTGCATTTGGCCGATCGTGTTTTCCATCTCGGTCTTGCGTCATCCTAGGCGAAATGGTGCCGCCGTCATCGTCACCGTTGTTGTGGTCGCTGCCATTACTCTCGTCGCTGCCGTCGCTCGCAATATCAATGACAATGTCGTTATCGAACCCCCCTAGGTCTCGGCGATTTGCTGCAAGTTGCCGGACCATGTCTGCCATGTCTTCAGCGGTTATGTTTTCGATATAATCGTTAACAGCAGCGTCGCTACCACCCTCTTCGTCAGAATCAGCGATGAGCAAATCCAAATTGCCATGCCCGGAGAGGCTAGGAGGGCTGGGTGATGATGGCGTTATGGAGCTCTTATGTGCTGTGGCCAACATCGGCTCGGACACACCCTCGATGAGGAGGCCATGCTGGAAATCCTTGCGTGTGTTTCTCCCCTTAAATAGGATCACCTCGTCGCTAGAGTCTGAATTGTCGTCGGCCATGGCTTGCGGCGTTGTGGGACTGGGCCTGGTGGTTTCTTTGGCTTGCAATATTGGTGCTGGCGACGTGGTCTGCGTTGGTTTTTCGTCGCTTACTTTCGGAAGATTCATTTCATTCGAAGGAGTTGCATTGGCTGCTTTGCTTGGAGCAAGTTTGCCGGACAGGTCGATTTCTGTCAATGGTTCTACGAAACCACCACTGACGAACGTGACAGGCCGTCCCCTCAAGCTTGAGTTCTGGTCCCAATGCGATGCCTTGTTTCTTGTATTTAAGGCCAGTTGCTGCATAGACGTGCCTGTTGACAATGACGGTAAGAGATGGGCCCGGGGCGAGTGAGGTTGCTCAGCAATTGACGCACGTTTGCGGGTGTAAAGGCAACTTACCTAGAAGTGACGGATCGATGTCCCATTTCCGAGATTGTTGCAGGCCACTACGGCCATGGGCAAGAGGCTTCTTCGAAGAGGCGGCAGCGGCGACACCGGCGGCAGCACGCAAACGAGCCGCCTTCTTTTCAAATGCGCCCCTTTTATGTTTTGCCATGATCGATCATTGATCTTGGCACCAGGATCTGGGTTAACCGTGCTTCTGGTGATAAGTCTCGCTTGCGGTAGACCGTACAAACACTGAGGTGTGAACAAGAGAGAGGATGGTATATTACCGACAAGCAACAAAAGTACTAATTCAAGACGGCAACGGTTTCGCAAAGAATTTAAACCAACTTGATTACATAAAGCGGGGCTTGTGTCCAAAGCGGCTTTAGTTGGCACCTCTGTATTACTACGCACACCTTACGGGGTGATAAGGGCATCGGCGACAAGAGTCAACGTCACTTTCTCCCCTCTATCTACCAGGCCTTAGAACAGGCTGCCATCCTCTGCGACGTACATTCAAAAAAAAAACTATCTTCTCGAACGATAGAACGACAGAAAACCAATCACTCGTGTTTTTTTTTATTTCTTTTCTGCCCATATCCATCCCCTCGATTTATCTAGCCATTGCCTGAAGCTCCATAATCCAAACAACATTGCGTCGGCGCTTTCGACCGCCTACCCTCCCTTTGGTCTCGACATTTCTTCATTTTGCCATCTAACAGTTGACGGTGAGGCCAGCACTTGATAACCTCCGGGGGGGCTTGCCTTTTACAGCCAACGCAGAGCTGCTATACTATTGGACGTTGTATCCCACAAGCCGGTGAGCTCCTGGAAGCTGATCCTTGGAGAACCATGGATGTCGCCGTCGCCGGAGCGGCGGACCTGGGGCGCTATGGCCGTCGCATCGTCAAAATGCTCTGGGATCCGGAGCCGACAAATGATACCACAGCGAATCAGCCGGTTTGGTGCCTTGGCCGCTCCTACACACTGGAAACAATCAAGAATAGAGACAGCGGCCTGTGTCGGGTTGATGCTCCGAGCACGTCACCAACCACCCCATCTATGGGCGCGGAACCGGCAACGTCTCAACCGTCAACCTCGATCCCGGATACCCCTCCTGATTCTACTTCGAGCAGCTTCGGTTCGTCACTCGCGTACGAAGAGTATGAAGAGGCAGAATTCGGGGGCTGGCCAGCCGCATTCCTGGATGATTTTGAATCGCGCTTATGGATGACGTATCGATCCGGTTTTGAAATTATCCAACGCTCGACCGACCCAAAAGCCTCGGCAGCCTTGTCGTTTACTATGAGACTGAAAAGCTTCAGTGACCAAAGCGGATTCTCTTCGGATAGCGGGTGGGGGTGCATGATTCGCTCTGGCCAAAGCCTATTAGCAAACTCGCTTTTAATGTGGAAGCTGGGAAGGGGTGAGTGGCACATATGATTATATTCGCGATGCTTTTTTTTAATCGGACAGGACCTCACCTATATCTTATCCTGACTAACACACTGTCATACTTTATAGATTGGAGGTTGAATGACGGAGGCCCCGGAGAGCGCGAAATCATCTCTTTGTTTGCAGATGACCCACGAGCTCCTTTTTCTATCCACAGATTCGTGGGTCACGGCGCTGCTGCGTGCGGGAAGTATCCTGGGGAATGGTTTGGTCCTTCGGCAACAGCCCGTTGCATCCAGTGGGTCATTTTCGTTGCTTTTTTTTTCTTGCGTCCATACGTGGGAGATCTATCTTTGTGCTGATATCTACCATCAGGGCGTTAGCAAACTCACAACCCGAATCTCTTCGGGTCTACACAACTGGCGACTTCCCCGATGTCTACGAAGATAGCTTCTTGAAGATCGCAAGGTCTGGACCTGGTGGTGCTTTCCATCCGACTTTAATCTTGGTAGGCACAAGATTAGGGGTAGACAAGATGAACACGGTGTATTGGGAGGCACTTACATCCGCCCTTCAGATGCCCCAGTCTGTGGGAATTGCAGGGTGAGAATGATTCTTCCGGGTCAAGTTGCCAATGGTTTTGGTCAGGCTAACGCATTTACAATAGGGGCCGCCCTTCTTCTTCGCACTATTTCATCGGGTCTCAAAGATCAACTGATGATCAGGGATCATACCTATTTTACCTGGACCCTCACCATACACGGGACGCTCTAGCATACCACGAAGACCTGGTGGAATACTCCCAAGAGGAGCTGAGCTCCTGTCATACAAAACGACTCCGTCGACTGCACATCCGCGAGATGGACCCCAGCTTGCTAATTGGTTTTCTAATCAAGGACGAGGATGACTGGGATAGTTGGAAAAGCTCAATCAAGCATGTCCAAGGTAGAGCTATTGTCACCGTATCTACCCACGATCCGGCCGGCGGTATGGCGTTTGGCAGGGAGGGCGCAATCGAAGAGGTTGAGACACTGAGTGATGATGACACGGAAACTGTGTTGGATTTATAGGAACCGGCTATATATGGTGGAACTGGGGATATCCTCGGTTTCATTTTTGCTCTTTTGGCTCTGGTCTAATTTTAATGCTTGGGGATGTCATGGAGTTCCAGCTTGACTTATTAGTTTGTGCACCACTCGTTCGTACTTCATAAGATATCACACATTCTCCGGTTTCTTATCAAAAGACGGGCGTAATCACATTGAGGCGACGGCCTTCCGATATTCGAGGGGCCGAAACTGTCAGAGACACTGAAGCTCAAGTTGTGTTTGTTGCCGCGGCGACATTACTTGCCAAACGACCTCTAGGCGGCTGTACCATATATATACTAGCTATGTAATTAACATCTATCTATACTAAGTGAAGGTCATGGGTCTCATTCTTCATAAATTTTGACCCTAGCGGCGTACTGGCGAATCCCGCTCACAACCCGCTCCTCGATGCCCTCGCCGTGCCCGGCGGCCACTTTCAAGATTAGTTCGTTTAGCATTTGCCTGCCTAAAATATCAACGTGGTCGGCCGTATTGGGCCCTCCTCGTGGGTTAAACCTCTCCGGCTCGTGCGGCATCTCGACCACAGTGATTTTCGCACTCGCGGGGTTGTATCGTCGGAGCTTCCAGCCCTGGTTGCACATATAGCCCGTGCTCAAAAGGTTAACGGTGCCGTCGCCCTCGCCCATGACAACACCGTGATCAATCATTTCCCCTTGTGTCAAGGTGGTATCAATGGTGATGTTAAGCTTGGTCAAGGAGAGAGGATCAGGTGATCGGTAGTAGTACGAGCGTTCAGTGGGCTTCCCAACGCCATAGAAGCAGTAAATTTTCAGGCTCGGGGCAAGTGGGAGGCGAGTTTCTAGTGGGTTGATCCATTTTCGCGGGTCTTCCTCGTTCTGATTGACCTCGGCTGATGTCCGGGCAACCCCATGGGAGTAGCTAGACTGAACCTGCTCCCGGTACCAGTCTTGTGAGGTGTTGAAGAGGTAGTCCAGGGCACCACTGACGGTCAAGTTGTGCAGGGGTGCAGTCCAGTTGTCGCCTTTTCGAAAATTTAGCAGCGCTGCAAAACTCTGCTCTTGTCCGGGAAGGTCGTCGGGAGCGCCGTCTTCGATGCTACCCCACACGGCGTCACCGCCTATCGGGAGCATCGAAGAAATGCCAGGCATGGCGCGAAAAATGTCCGCCCGCTCTTCTTTGCTAAGGAATTTCTCCAGGCCATAGACCGCGAAGGAGTTGAGCTGGGCGGTGTCGCGCATCTCACCGGACAAGACCGCGGTCAGGTCCTTCACGGCACCCAGCATGCAGCCGCTCACGTTGATCCATGAGTCAACATACTTTTCAACCCACCCGTCACCACCTCGGCCACCCAGTGGCGACGCAACCCAGTGGAAAAAGTAAAACAGAACTTGGCTACCCATACTGTGTGACACGAGAACAACCTTTCGGTCTGACGTTGCGGCGGCCATTTCGATGTACATCTTCAGTCGGGTGAAGTACTGGTCTCTTACTTCGAGGTTGGCGTATGAGAGGCGCCAGTCGTAGGCCGCTGTAAACGAATTGGTCGGGTCGTAACCCAGGGAAGCAAGGTTTTCAAAAATCTTGTTCCAAATCCAATACCCGGTAATAAAAAAGTCCGTAGCGTCGAAACCCTGCGCCGCGCGAATCCTGTAGCCTGGCGGGTCGAGGCCGGTCTTTTCGTCAAGCATAATGTGTCTCTTCCAGTTCTCCTTGTCGAGGACGAGAGCACGCATCATGCTCCAGCTGCCCCAGAGCCGCTTTCTGAAGTACTGTCGCGAGGCATTGGCTGTCCCCCAAGATTCTAAGCCGGTTGAGATAACACCGGGTATCATGATAACCGAGTGGTTGACGCCTAGACCCTCTGCTTTGACCTTCAGACCGACCGAGAAGGAATCGGAGCTGTCAAGAAGATCGCGCTCACCATTCTAGAACAGGGACCATGCCAGTACTGTCAGCAAGCCGCCAAGAATATGATAAAATGCAAGTCTAAACGGAGTCAATGCGGGAGGGGGGGAGACCGCCACTGGCCTACTACTCACCACTAAGTCCCGCATGTCTGTCACCAGACCTGCAGGGAGGACATCAAAAAAACTGTCCATCGTAAACTCCCCGATTTCGGGGAAGTCGATGAGGTCGTTGCTTTTGGCAAAGAAGCCAGCGCCAACGAGCCCAAATAAGCTTCCGAGAAGGAATACGAAAGTATGACGCCTTTTTTTCCCTTTGCCAGAGCCGTGAGACGCGGGATGTGTACGTGCTTTGTCGGATGGGTCAGCCGACCAGCCATGCTCGTTTGCATCGGCAGCGCCAACCGCCGGGCCAGCCGCAGAGTCCGTGTCAAGGTCGACTTTGCCTCCGTTCGCCGTGTCAGACTGCACGCGATGCCGGCCCTTTGGCCCCCGTCTCCGAATGTTGCTAGCCATGGCTTGGAGCACAGCCGTGGCAGAAGACGTTCCGGATCGGTGAGGCGAGGAGATGGGAGCGGCGAACCGTCGCTGCGCAAACAGAGCAGGGCGCGAGGAGCAGATAGATGTCTCAGATGAGGCACCTGGCCGCGAATGGCCGTCACAGATAAGAGCAGCCGGGTCTTATAGTGCCTAAGGTAGTGATAGCAACGCGAGCTGTTCCATCGGCGCGGGTTGGGACGTCGGTGGTGTGTTTGCGGTTCGCAGGCGGAACGACAGGCGCAGTAGGATTTCGTTGTATTGGTGACCCAGCCAGCTTCGAAGGAGCAATGACGAAGCGAAGGAGCAATGACGAAGGTTGCATTGGGAGTAGGAGAGCTGGTGTGGCGGGCCAATAATAACAAATGGCCACCGTGAAGGCAGTCCAAGTCCCATAAATATTAGTGCTCCTCCACCTAAATGACCCAGATTCGGAGTACATAATTCGTATGGAGTATTACGCCGTACCCGTACTCCGTACCTCCCTCTTTCGGGCCTCTTTCAGTTCCTTCTGTTTGAATTTAATCGAGGGCACTTAATTTACACCAATCCCCGTGGGTCTGGGCTGTACATTTTAACTAGACGGCATGTGAATATGCTTCAATTGGATGTAACGAAACCGCGCCATATGTTGAACGCTGTTAAGCTCGCCAGTCTATCTATCAATTTATTGGCGGGGTCCTGGCCCCTAGAAAAGACTCCCGGGAAGCGACCCTCCTTTTACGCCTGGCTTTCTCGGTAGCTAACAACATCGAACCAAATCCCAGAGCGACGCAAACATCACCACACACCAACACAGGGCACAAACAAACGACTAGTGTGGGCAGTCGCTGGTGAAAGCGAGAGGTCAGCTTGTGTTGGTACCGCTCGGTCTCAATCGCACAGTTCTTGTACAATAACTGTCTACGTCACTTACCTCTCGTTGTTTGCGCCTTCAGCAGCTCGCTCCCCTTTTCCGCCTTTGAGCGCGCGCTATAGCTTCCTGCCCACGCCCTCGGCTTGTCGCACGACGGATGGCGACACTGTCTCTGGCCCCGGGCATGGCCGCAGAGCCCACGGCTGCGACCATTCAGTCTACGCCGACGCTCCAGTATATCCGCTACGAGCACCGCCTGGAGCAGCAGTATCTCCCCTCCATCCGAGCCCTTATATCAAGAGACCTCAGTGAACCGTACAGCATTTATGTGTACCGCTATTTCCTATATAAATGGAGCCATCTGTGCTTTATGGTAGTGCAATGCCCTCCCCCCTTCTCTATCAAGTCCAGGCCGCCACGTGCGCTTTACTGTCTCTGCCACTGACTCTCCGTACCGCTGATCCAGGCCCTGGACCCGATCGATTCGTCTCTTGTCGGCGTCGTCATCTGCAAACTAGAGACGCATGCGTCGAACGGTCCGCCCACGCGGCGGGGCTACATTGCCATGCTGGCCGTTTCCGCTGCACATCGAGGCTGTGGCGTGGCCACGTCTCTCGTCAGAAGGGCAATTGACGCTATGGCGGAACGGGATGCAGATGAGGTGGTGTTAGAAACCGAAGAGTCGAATGCCCCTGCCATCCGCCTGTACGAGAGACTCGGCTTTTTCCGCTCGAAGAAACTCCATCGATACTATCTCAACGGCAACAGTGCATATCGCTTGGTGCTCCCTTTGAGGTCTATCGATCCCGATTCTGCTTTGGATCTTGCTTTGGAGGACGAGGACAGATGATGCGGTGCCAGTATATAGCCTGGCAGTGGGTCGTGTGTGCCTGTGCGGGTTGTTAACTGCCGAGCATAATCCAGCCTCTCGAGGGTGCTGCGTGGCCATGCTACCGCTAGCTTTGCGTCGCATCACATTCCGGTGCGTGGACGCCATGATATTACATCGTGTCTGGGGGATGGCCTCCTGGCTGCATCCCCTGGGCCCGATAACACCCGGCCCGAGGGAAGGGGGGTCTTTAAACACGTTCTCACACGGCACTCTGCACGGGCTACCCGCATGTGCGTGGTAGTTATGCATTATCACCACAGAGATTTGTTGTCCCTTCAGGGCTACGCTACTTTTTGGCTTGCTTCTCGTGGCCATGGTTGGGGGGTGGGCTTGGTGTGTGGAGTGCGCTCCGGTTAACAGCTTCATATTTCATAAGTACATATGGCACAGTCATTGGCCTTGGCCGAATGTGAGTCCACGTCATCCGACCCTCACTCCTAGCAGCCATTGACCTCCCACAAGCAGAGGAGCTTGTCGTAGAAGCTCGTTGAGACGCACAGCAACGATTTATGCTGCCTGAAGTCGCTGCCGTAGTTCATGCTCTTGTGTTCCTCAAACCGGGCCGCAACCGTTATTTGACAGCCGCCGAGTGCATCGCCGTCGATGTCAACTACCCGGGCGCCTGCGTGCATGCAAGATGCTAGCACACGCAGACCCCACCGGTGACCTTCGTCGTCCGCAGTCTGGGATATCAACTTCAATCTCCAAACACCTCCACCTAGGTCCTGCTCTGCTAGGCGCGTGGCTCGACGAACACCGCCAGTGTCAACGGGGTCGAAAATCGAGTACACGCGTATGTGGTCGTCGTAACTACCCGTCACCACGATGCGGCCGCCGTCGGAGCCTTTGATGGATGTAGGTAAAATCGCAGTCACACCGGCGTTGTGTCCGGTCAGCTTGCACGTACCGAAAGGAGAACAGGGCAGGGCCTCACTGCCGTCTACCGGTGGTGCACTCAGCACGCATGATGTGTACTTTAGGGAAGAATCGTCGCTTCCAGAGTACAGCGTGGTGGGAATGCTATCCTGCCCGCCGCTTCCTTCGTCGTCGTTGCCTGCTAGCGCTTGGGGAGCCACCTTCGGTGTGGGCGGGGAGAACGCAACTGTCCATGTTTCTAGGTCGTGTGTCAGGGCAGCGATCTTGGAGACAACGGTCAATCGTTGGGCCTCGTTGATGGCCATGACGTAGACGTCCCCGGATGAGGTTGAAACAGCAACAAGATCAGGTATACTGGAGTGCCAGGCACATGCTAGGAATAAGATGTCCTCCCCGACACCGTCGACCCTGGCTACGCTGATACGCTCCACGGTACGTCCGTCGGGTGCCGGTGGTGTTAGGCGAAAGACGGACAGGGATGCCGTGCTGGAGGCTACAGCAAACACATCCTGCCTGCCTTTTGACTGTTGGAAGTGCAGGTCTAGGATTGCCGATGGCTGCTCGATCGTTTCTATGTGGTGGCTACTTGTACGGGAGGCAGCCGTTCATGCGGCCGTCCTCATGGTCAGCGAATGGGCCGGGTTGCTGCGGCGAGGCGGGTTCTGTGAAACTATAGAAGGGTGTGGGGGGGTCACCTTACATAGTTGTGCCCTCCAGCCGGAAAACCACGATGCTGCCATGGCGGCTCTGGGTTCGCGATGAGTCGCCCAGGGCCCGTGCCTCGTCCTCCACGAGGCTGTATGTGCCGACACAGAAGTAGTCGGTGTGCTCCGGGCAGAATTCTATGCAGCTCGGTGGGAGGTCGAGTGTGAGTGACTGGATAGATGCTAAGGGATCGGCCATGTTTGTGGTGTATTTGTCGTTTGGTGTGCGTTTATTTCGTTGCACGGTGTCTTGCAGGTCATGTTTGACGACACGGCCGTAGCGCCAGTGTTTTTCGGGGACCAGGGGTGGTGGGGCGGCCACAGCCTTGGTGTTTTGTTCTCGCTTCGTGCTTCTTAATAATTCTCTCTCTCGCTTGTCTGGGTTGGCCGCGCTTTTTCCTGTATCGATCCTAGGACGTTTTTGTATTCTGTTTTTTGTATGTCGCATTCTATATGTTGTTACCGCCCTTGCTGTATTCAATGACAGTTGTGAAAAGAAGAGAGTGCGTGCTTGAAAAAAAAAAAAAAAGCCCAAAAAATTTGTAGAAAAAAATTAGACGGCAGAAGGTTGTAGTAAATAAAAGAGGAAAGGGGATAGAAAAAAAGAAAGAAAAAAGAAAGAAAAAAGAAAGAAAAAAGAAAGAAAAAAGAAAAAAAAAAGAAAAAAAGGAAAGAAAAAAAGAAAAGGAAAAATTGCACCGCAATAACAAGGATCGTAAATGAGACTTGAAGAGGTCTCGTTTGTACATCACCGCCCACCAGCACTGCGCGACGTAAATTATCGACATTTCGGTCAACCCCTGGTCAACCACCAGCCCCCCCACCTTTCACGAACACGTATTCGCATGTTAAACGGCGCAGAGCCCCCATGTCCAACGAAAAGCCATCTTAGAAACGGAAACAAACTAGCTGCCGCATTAGCTGCCACCATGGGCAGAGTCGAAAAGTCTGACTCCGGGTCCGATTCCGACTTTTACGGTAAGCCCGTTGGCCCTGCCAGGCAGTAGACAGATATAGACACCCGACAGACGCAACGTACGGCGAGACAGACCCCACTGACGCACAGACAAAGGCCAACCAGAGACTGTCGCAAGGCTGAGGCAGCGGGCCCGGCTGCCGCAGACAAAGCATCACATGGCAGCGACAGAAGGCGCAACCCTGCAAACGCCAGCCGCGGTAGGACGTCCACATATCGAGCAACGGCTTCAGAACCCCTTTGCAGGCGTACCATACGCATGGCAGCTCGGCGAGAGTGTAGAAGAATTTATGCTCCGCCTCCCGCCCGCCACGACAGAAGCGAGCGTGCACACGCCGTGCATATACATATGCAACCCGCATGCTAGGAGGAAGAAGAAAGCAGAGTCCGGGAGCCAACTCATCCCTGGTTGTGGCGATGAAGGGCCGGAGGCGGAGGACGGCGCGCACACACCTCTCTTCGTCGAGGGGGCTAGAGAGAGACTCGACATCCTCGCCGGGTTCCTGGGTGGCATAAAGAAGATGGGCTTGTCGCATGCCGCCGCGTCACGAGACGCGGAATCCGCGAGACAGGCTGCCGCAAGGGATGTGCTGGGACTGGCCGGCCACCTCGGCGTGACGTGTGGAAAGGTGAGGGCACCCGGGGGCACCGCAGGGAAACCGGGAGACGAGTGGTCAAATAACGGACGACGGCGGCCGACAGACTGACATGAATTTAGTGGATGCTCTTCGTCCGCCCGGAGCAGGTGGAAGACGTCTGGAAGGCCGTAGCCCTAGCGACGTACCAGGGCAAGCTGGGCATCGCGGCCAAGACCGTGCCTAGGGACCCAGGGACCGAGGCCCGTGGCGATACGCGGCGGGGCCGCCTGATCTGTGTCTACACATCGGACTTCCGGGACATAGCTGACATTGGCCGTGTCCTGCTGCGGCTCGAGACATTAGGACTCGTACAACGGCACGGGGGAGCAAGTCTATACTACAAATGCGGTGAGTGCCCCCCAAACACCGGTACTGGTGGCAGGCCCTGACTGACCAACGACTGGCCAATTGCTAACAACGAGCACGACATCTGGCCGGGAAGACGCGTATACCTACCTGGGTATTGGTGCGGTCAACCCGTGGGGCCTTCGGGCATCGCTTTTCAGTTCAAGCGACGTCTTTGCACGGCTGGACTACGCAGAAGGTCTGCAATCAATTGGATTATGATGCAGCGTCAGCAGGGATGCCCAGGGCTTTTACAACGGCACAGCGATACCAAGCGGTCTGCGGATCCGGCAACGTGCTCACGGCGATGGTCTGTGCCAAAGCCTGGCTTTGTGCCATTACCCAACGTGAACCCGTTGACGATATCCACCCTGTGCAGCGATGTACGCCTGTCCATCCGCATCATGTACTCCGTACACTGTATGTATATATGTACATATATGCACCCGCAGCGCAGAGTCTGGTTCAAGGCCATGTCTGCCCAGTTTCGCAATATGAGGTGACATCCCCTGTATCAAGGCTGGTCCCCCCTCCTCACCAACCAAGGGACTACCAACCACATTACTCGTGCACAGGAAAGCTGCACGGGTGCTCGTTTCTTATGAATCTTGCCCGTGCTCCGTACAAGTACGCGTACATACCGGGACATGTGACAGAGCGGAGGAACGGAGTAGAGGAGCGGAGTAGGGCAGGAGGGGCGGAGTAGAGCAAGGACAAGTAGTATGTACTACAATGTACTGCATACTCCGTACGGAAGGAGTGGATACGATTGGCTTTTCGCCGGCTGTGCCATCTGCGTGCTGGTGAAGCTTTGAGTTTTTGCACCTGTTCTATTTTGTGTCCTATTCTGTACCCCATATGCGTTTATTACGAGGCGGGAATGTACCAAGTGCAACCTGTTCTGAGCCTGGGTAAATTTTACGACCGCTCGTCGTCAGACGCATGTTTTCTTCACCAACTGGCCTGTTCTGGTCCCGCGGCAGCCTGGCCAACCCAGCCTTGCCCCACACCGAACACGCAGTGTTTGACCTGGCACGGCCCACTATTAATACACACTCGCACTCTCACATTCTAGTACGGAGTCGGGGAATATTAATACGGCGTATGGTCTCCGTACTCCATACCCCGTACAAGTAATAGCGAACGCCCCTGGCCTTTGCAAACACGAAGAAATACAAGCAAGACACGACGCACGACGCACGACGCACGTACTGCCGAACGCCTTAAACTTGCGGTGAATACAATTGCCGTGTCCGCCTCGCCGCCCACCCAACGTTCATTGGCAACCTGGCACCACAGTGAACGCATCGGACGATTTAAAGCGAGCTTGCTACCTCCCACCGCACGGATTAACGCCGCTGCGTTCACATCTCCTGCTTCATCATCTCGCGACTAGCTACTCTTTGTACCTGGGTCGTTTATGCCACGACTCCCTACGCCGACACCCCAAGCCCTGGCAATGGCCTCCCAAAAACTACCCGACCAAGCCGGCCGCTCCGCCCGCCCCGAAAAGACATACCCGCTCATGTCTCGGGGAGAGATTGAGGCCATGATTGCACAGGGTCGAAAGCTTATCATCGTCAACCAACATGTCTTGAAGGTGGATGCCTGGTTGCCCTACCACCCAGGCGGATCAAAGTCCATCATGCATATGGTTGGTAGGGATGCGACGGACGAAGTGAATTGGTTCGTTGTCTGTCCGCGCGTCTGACCGGCGCCGGCGAGGGGAGTCTTTGTTTTTACAGAGAACAGCTACTAACCCGCGTATCTTGGGACAGTCTCCACTCCGACGAAGCCCGCCAAAACATGGACAGATATCGGATCGGGCGGATAGAAGGCATCTGGAAGAATTTCATCCCGCCCATCCAAGGTGGCGTTTTCCAGAACCACCACGAGAAGCCCGCCCCAGTTTTGGCCCGGCCCGCGGGTTCGACGGGTTCGACGGCTGCAACGGGCGCGTGCTCCGGCAGTGAATCGAGCTCTCGGTCCACCTCCCCGCCGCCCGTTTTTGACGACGAGGACACCGGCGCCTCTGCCGACGACTGCGCGTCCCTATCAAATGTGGCGCGGCGACGGCCCGGGCATCGGTCGCCGTCGCCCTGTACCGTTGCGTCATCCTCTGCCTCCCAGAGCGAAGGCTGCGACGACATCAGGGGAGACGAGAAAAGGAGCCCGCACAGTACAGCCACCTCGTTTCTGGATGCGAAGACGAGGGAAGAAATCCGTCTCGATCTCGACAAATACCCCTCTCTTGACACCCGGACGCAACAGAACGTGGTACGCAAATACCGCGAGCTGCACGAGAAGATCCGGGCAGCGGGCCTTTTCGACTGCAACTACACAGCGTATGCATGGGAGATCTCGCGCTACATCCTCCTTTTCGTGTTGATGATTGTTTTTTTGCGGCTGCGGTGGTACGCAGTGAGTGCGGCCTGCCTGGGCGCCTTTTGGCACCAGTTGGTTTTTACAGCACA
Organism: Sporothrix inflata; assembly: GCA_021396225.1. Classification (NCBI taxonomy): domain Eukaryota; kingdom Fungi; phylum Ascomycota; class Sordariomycetes; order Ophiostomatales; family Ophiostomataceae; genus Sporothrix; species Sporothrix inflata. The sequence continues at coordinate 20,299 of WNYF01000199.1, forward strand.
TGACGCCGGCCACATGGGGATCACGCACACTTTCCACGGTGACACGGTGATCGGCATTATCATTGCCGACTTCCTCGGCGGTCTCTCGATCTGCTGGTGGAAAGACAACCACAATGTGCACCACATTGTGACTAATTCGCCCGAACACGACCCCGACATCGAGCACATGCCCTTTTTTGCCGTGTCTCATCGCTTTCTGCACTCTCTGCGTTCGACGTACTACGACAAGGTCATGGAGTACGACGCGGCGGCTCGATTCTTTTTGTCGATCCAAGCATACTCGTACTATTTGATCCTGTGCTTTGGTCGCTTCAACCTGTACCGGCTGTCGTGGCAGTACATTGTCCTCGGCCTCGGACCGCGGAAAGGCCCGGCATGGTGGCATAGGTGGCTCGAAGCTGTCGGACAGGTCTTCTTCTGGGCGTGGTTCGGGTACGGTATTGTGTACAAGGGCATTGATTCCAACTGGGGCCGTTTTGTTTTTGTCATGGTTAGCCATGTGGTGACGATGCCGCTGCACTTGCAAATTACGCTGTCTCACTTTGCCATGAGCACTGCAGACCTCGGACCGCACGAGTCGTTCCCGCAACGGATGCTGCGAACGACGATGGATGTGGACTGCCCTCAGTGGCTCGACTTCTTCCACGGCGGCCTTCAATTCCAGGCCATCCATCACCTGTACCCACGCATGCCGCGGCACAACTTGAGAACGGCGCAGAAAATGGTTCAGGACTTCTGCAACGAGGTCGGGATCCCCTACGCGCTGTACGGGTTTGTGGACGGAAACAAGGAGGTGATTGGGCGACTGGCGGACGTGTCAAAGCAGGCTGCCATTCTAGCACAGTGCCAGAAGGCGATCGCCGCGGGCACGGCCTGAACAAACATAAAATGGAAAAAAGAGAACACGGAAGGGGGACCGGGAACGGGAGACGAGGGTGACGGTGGAAACCGGGGTGTCGGTCAATGGTGGTCAATGGTGGTCCATGGCGGCAAAGAGCGGCATGCGGCAAGGGCCGAGTTAGGGCACGCGGTGGGAGACAACACGCGCCCGTCACGCCGCCAGCATCTCGATGCGGCTCGATTGCTAGCCGACTGTGGGATTTTCTTCTTTTTTTCGGCTTCGCCCTTCTTGGAGAGGCTGGTGAATGTTTTGGCAGCGCTGGATGCTACTTTGTGAAGTAAGATACGTCGTACAGGCAAGGTACGCTGTAAGTTGCCAAAAAGGGACGAGAAAAAACGAACGAGCTAGAGAAATTTATCATGGTCCATGGAGATCGCGGCCCACGCCCACTCCCGGGCCGTAGGAGTCTTTTACATGTTGTGTCCCACGGTGTGTCCTATGGCGGTGCTTGCCATTTTCTGTCTAGATACGGGGAGGGATGCGTCATATAATTTTATATACGAGTTTGATGGACGGGTTCGAGGGACGGGCTGTTGACCCCGGCTTCTTGTTTTTCGGTTCTTCTTCTTTCTTTCTCCCCATTTCTTTTTGCTTTAACTCGACCGGGACGGTGACCGTATTACGGAGAACGGAGAGCTTTTGCTGGCGTACATGTATTGCGTGGTGCCCCCCCCCCCCCTAGACTCCCTCCCTATGGCATGCACCGACAGACTGGCTCGCTTGAGCAGGCTGCATGCATGGCCTTCGTTTCTCCTGGCGTAACCCTACCACCATGGCATTGGGACGGCGTCACAGCGGAGTCACACAAGCAATGGGACCACCACGTTGGAATTGGCAATGCCCCTGTGCGGCGGTAGAGGTATTGACGAGGACGCAGCGCATCTTGCAAGTCAGATGTCTTAGTCGTTTGGGCCCATGCTGTCCGCAGACTTCACCGCGGTTCCGAGTCGTTCCTTGTTCTCCCTCCCTACCCCGATGTGCGTTGCAATTGCGCAAGTGTGTCAAGCCCTGCCAATTCCGAATTGCATCCGTCACGCACGCTGAGTCTGACCGTGTTTCTACCTCCTGATAACAAACGACATGACGAGGCAAAACTGTTGTCGGCCGTGCCAGCGTCTGCGATACGAGCACATCAGAATTTACAAATAATTACGGAGTAATATTGTCTTCTTGGCCTGGGAGCTTGGATCTTAAGTGCTGGCCCCAGCCCCCAGCCTACAGTAGTCTCTTGCCCCTAGCCCCTAGCCCCCGAGCCATAGCGCCGGGTTTGGAGAAGGCGCCAAGCACCCCCGGCACCCAGAAACGCCAATGGCAGTGGCCCCATAATTTGTTCCCATTGAAATCTCCAATTTTGTGGCTGCATGAGCGAGCACCTGTGTTTTCTTACGGGAGCATCTTGTAATATTCTTTCTTACAAGAAACAGATAAGTTTACGACCAAGCACGGAAACGGCTGGCAACTCAGCTCCTCGCGCAGCTCTGCTTCTCATGCATTGCACCACGACAGCATTGCACCGCTGCAGCATTGGGCCCTGCTCTCCACCCCCTTGCCGCCCCCCTCCCATCGCGTCGCCCATTCGCCGTTCACGACCGGCCCATTCTATTTCGAATTTCCCTCCCATCGCCGAGCGGTGAGTGGTGACGACCGACCGAGACGACGTACATTCGTCTCAGGCTAGGCCAAGCGCCCAAGCAGTGAGCCTGTACGCAGTACTTGTACACGCGCCTTCCGATGCTGCTTCTTCCCACCGGACAAGTTCTCACAAGTTCTCACAAGTACTGGTAAAGGCATCATACAAGCTCGCCGTATGCTGTAAGTATATTACAAGTACTCCGTTCTTACAGGTATGCCGCACGACGTGAGATACCGCGTATCTTTTACGAGTAGGCTGTGGTACCCCACCTGGGTGGATACTGGAGGCCTAACCACCGACCTGGGTCGGACAGCGCAGGCTGGCAGGGATGGCGGTCGGGTGCACCCTTGACGAGCCAGTTCTGTGGTTCTGTGGAGCTGGGCAGCCATGGACATCCCACGTCCAGACAGGTACTTGGTAAGATACGGGGTGCTCGGTCATGTACAAGTCAAGTACGACGTATTACTCCGTGCTTGTATTTTATCTGTGTGTATTTACTCCGTATCTTATGTCGTAGTACGGGGTAAGATACATTATGTACAAGTACTCGTAAGATACTTGTGGTGGGTCGGTGGTCCATGCAGTCCTTGCATCACCCCCCCTTTCCCGCTCTTTGTCTCGTTCCCCCCATCCTTGTGCGAGCTCGGCTCCCTTCTCTCGGGTCCAGGCTCGTGGCTAAGCTGGCCATACTCCGCAAGCTGTATTACCGCCTGGGATCCCCCTTCCTCGGACGGTGCCGCGAAGAACTGGCACAAGTTGGGTGAGCGCTCCGCATGCGGTCTACTCTGTACACTACGAGTCTTGAAGGATATGGAGTTCGATGTACTTGTATGGAGTATTCTTTTTTTGTTTTGTTTTGTTTCCGGTTTGTCGTCTTGCTTTGTGGCACACTAGAGCAGCTTTTGCACGCTGTCCTGTCGTCCTTGCCTCCTGGGTAGCATACCATCGTGGATCGATTCACGGACGACTCTTGCTGGCTTTTGTGTTGACCCATGAGACGATACCCCCCCCTCCCCTGTCTTCGCACCTATACCTATTCGATTGAAGGCGGTGTGGAAGGCCAAGTGGACACAGGTGCTCCTATTGACAAAATGGAGAGCTCATCTTTCGGCTAGGGAGTCTCGTCGGATGCCTGGCGTGCTTGACCAGGAAACTGATCCAGGACCCAGCCTGGCAACCATTCTGTTTCTAGTTCCCTGAGCGGCCCGGCACCCACCTCTTCTCCCCTCCCCCTTCCCGCTCCCAACCTCCCTTGCCGCCCACACACCCTTTCCCATCGTCTTCGACGGCCCCCGGCCTGCAGTGTGCATCTGCTGGGAGGCAGCGCAAGCTCTCCTACAGGTCACGGGGATGATACTCCCATAAGATACTTGTACTTGTACAGGTATTTTGTACGCCGGACTAAACTATGAGATACGCAAGACGCAGGAGACCTGGACGGTGGATATGCCCTGTTTTTGTACGAAACGAATTCGGAGTATTACACATCGTAGAACGGGCTTGCTGGACCCGCCGCGCGCTTGAACGCAACCGCAGACGCACCGGTACCCTGTGCAGACGTCCATGTCCTGGCTGGTGTACTCCGTACGCCGTAAATCCGCACTCCATCGCACTCTATTGTTGTAGATCGGTCGCCGAATACAAGGGTAGGTGCAAACCGGCGTGTATATTAAGGGCACGGAGAGCCCACGAGGGGCACCTCTTTTCTGCGCTTCTTCTACCCATCTTCATTCTCGCCTTTAAACACGTTTCCAGTCGTGACGACGGTACCGACAGCTCCTTCTCTCCGAGCGCCCGGTCACCCATTTACTCCCTCTTCCTTTCGGTTTCTAGACGGTCAGACGGTCACCCTGGATACCCCCCCCCCCCCCCCCCAAGCTGTGCTTGTGCACGCACTTGCGCTCGCTCTCCTACTGTTTAACCAGAGACCAGAGCACAACTCTGCAGCACCGGGCATCCATGTTCTGTTCTTGATACTTCAAGTCTCGGCACAGATCAATTTCACACCCGCGCTCTAGCGACACGGCCTTTTTTGTCATCTTGTTTGCCCTCTTCCTTCGGCGTGATGGCAAGAGGCAAAATGGACGAGGCCGCGGCTGCAAGAATCCGAAAAGCCAGAGGTGACAAGGTACGACGTGAATTAGCAATTGACCCCCTCCCCTTTTCATGCTGGAAGAAAAAAACACATCCACCTTCCCATAAGAACAACCCGGCTGACGTTGGGCTGGAACGCAAGGACGAGTTTGCACGCCGAGCCCAAATCGCAGCGCTGGCAAACAAGGACGCAGGATCAAGCAAGGGCAGCCAGCAAGGCGCCAAGTACACAGGGCCAGCGAGCCAGCAGGGGTGCAGCAGCGGAAAGTGAGAGTAAGTGTGAATTTGCTGTCATTGTCTGGAGCACGACATATAAGGATTTTGTATCGCGTGCCCAGATCGAGGGGAGGAGGGCAGCCAGTAACGACAGACAGCTGCTGTGAATGGGTCTGCCGGGGTGCTCTTCTTCTCAGTGTTATGCGTCGGGGGCGCAGAGACATGTACGAGAGAGCGGCAGACGTACGTCATGTTTTCCTTTGTCTTTTCAGTGTACATAGTCTTGATTTCGTTGATATCCCGAGTCCCTGTCTTTTGACCCAACAAATAAACGGAAGCGCGCGGCTAGGCTCGTACGTCCTATCTACTTGTAGTCCGTAAGATACGTGAATACGCATGATCCAATTGCCAAGTGCACCTGGACTGGCCCTGTCGAGAAAGACCAGGTTGGTGCCGGTTGTGTCTGGCCCCCCCCCCCAGGGGGGGGGTGGGCTGTGCCACGGGAGACAGAACAACGCCAGACGGACGACAGACGGGGCCGTCCGTGGGATTGAGTGAGCTGCCAGAGCTCGATAAGCGAGCTGCACGCAGGGCGGCCTGGTGCGCCAGGCGAGCCGGGCCGGCTAGTAACAGGGCCTGCGGACGGAGAAGCGAAAAAAGATGGTTGGCAGCCAAGGAGATAGGCCTGGTCAAGGCGGCCGGCAGAGTGAAGAGCGACAAGTGAAATTGATGAGGGAGAGAGCGGAAAAGAATCGGGCGTCGGCACACTGAGTGTTGAAATAATGTGTGCTGTGGCATGACCGTCAAATACGCATCGAGCCCGTGTTATAATAATACAGGTGCGAGTACGGAGTACGGCGTAGGTTGAAGGTGCGCGAAGTGCGCACACACGCGCTGCGCACCTGCGTAGGCGAGACTCGGCTTGGCCAGAACGAGAAGTCCCATTTAAAAGCCGCCAACATATTCTGCGTACCTATACTTGTACTTGCCACATATATTTGCAGTAGACTCATGTATCAGTACATGTACACAGCGCCCTGCCCGCCGTTTGTCACACTTGCCTCCATAGCTGTCCAGTAATTTACGAGCACCCTGTCTGCCTGTACAGAGTTCTCGAACACAGCACGTAATATTACGTCGTAGGTACGGAGTACTTGTATCTTAGTGTCACCGTCATACCTCCTGCTCCTGTATTGAGATCCTGCGCGCGAATCTTTGACCGATCGTATCGAAGCTCACAACAACCACAGGCCATCCAACAACGCACCGTCCCGTCCCTCCTCGCTGACGCGACCTTACTTGGTGTCAGCTCGAACGACGCCGTCGACAACGACCAAGGCTGACGACGCCGCCTCCCTCGCCACCTCCTCTTCCCACGTCGATATCCATCTTCCCCTTGAATTTGTCCAACGCACCCAACGTACCGCCGCGTGGCTGGCGCACTGTGAACCCGATCTGACAACGGCCCGATCGCATCTCCCGGCGCACGCTGTGCTACGTCCGTTTCCACGCCGGTTTCCGCGCCCGCCGCCATGGACCCGAGCATCCAGCGCGCTCTTAACGAGAAGCTGTACGAGAAGCGCAAGATTGGCGCGCTCGAGTATGTACATCTATTGCCGTGTCTCCCGCCTTTGCCTTTTTTCCCTTTTATCCCGCCTTGCTGGCGTCCTTGTGCTGCTCCTTATGCTGCTCCCTGTGCTGCGTTTTGTGTTGCTCCCGTCCAGCTGACTTTGTGCGCTTTCCGTTAGGCTCGAACGCTCCATCCGTGAGCTCGTTGCTACCAAGGACACCGCGGCCGTGGAAGCCATCCTCGACCAACTCTGCAACGAATATGCGTATGCCGTCCACCAGCACTCGCGAAACGGTGGCCTTATCGGACTGGCCGCTGCCGCCATTGCCCTCGGCTCGGTGCGTGCTTGCCCCCCCCCCCCC